>JAOTON010001285.1:0-56320 GCA_034440635.1 Lepas anatifera
AATATAAAAATGTCAAAATTAAAAAAAAAGTTTTTTCAAAATTATTTTTTAACAATTTTTTCCTCCTGTAAATGAACGAATTCTGTTAGAAATTCAACAGTGATTGAGAAAAAAGAAAAAAATGATAAAAACGCGTTTACCACCGCTTTTCCCGATTCTACGTATCCTACCCACCAAAATTCGGGAGGCGGGAGGGCAGAGCTCCGACAATTTGATATCCCGATATGTTATGACGTCATGATATGCAGGGACCTGCATGCTCTTCACGTATTTCGATATCCTCCAACATGGTGTTTTTAACCCGTTCACCAAGCAAGCGCGGACAGTCTGAAGGTGTGCATCCATGATTTTCGTGCGCGCAAGGGCCCGGCTAACGAGTGGGATGGCGGGCCAATGAGGGGCGGTGCTTGGCTGGTGCATCATGTGGTAGCCTTTGAGCTTTCTTGAAATATACAGAAAATCCTGCAATACTGCTTGAAGAAAGTACCATGCTGAAACCTGTATTAAATACTGCAAACTGCAACACGGGTACTGCAATACAAATTACCTGTCAAAGTGCCTGTAGATACTGTCTTTGTGTTACTAAACTTATTTAGATCTCCCGATAATCTGTTGATGACAGTCCAGCCTATTTTGTTTTAACTATTCTAGCTGTATTTGGGGCATTTGTAGCATAGCTTTCTGCCATTGGTCATGGGTGAAGGAAAATAGTACAGAGATCACTGTAATGTGGAGAGCAAATTTGTAGCCTTATGTGGAAGCTTCTAACCTTTTTCAAGGAAGCATAGCTGGTTGTAATCCTGTTGAACTATCTTACCGTCTTGAGCCCGTGTTAAACGCTGCAACAGGCAACATGGTCAGTACAGTACTAGGCAGGCGTGATGCTTTGAAATTTTCTGTCATGCAGGGACGGCGGATTCCAGGGTGCAAGTGGTGCAGTTGCACCACTCAATTTTTTCAAGTGGTGCAAAAGTATCTTTTGCACCACTTGTTTTGGCTTTGTCCAGGAGGCGCCCCCCCAGGCCTCAGCCGGCGCCCCCGGCCGGTCAGAGAAAATCAAGCCTAATTACCGCCTACCTGAAGAGGTAGGATCCTCTGTGAAAAAGACATGTTCATACATGAATGACGCACCTTGACATCAAAACTGCGCCCTGGAAGGCAAAAGGCGCCCCCCTTGAGTAAAGGCGCCCCTCTGGATAGCATAGGCGCCCTTGAAAAGCGTAGGCGCCTCCTGGACAGCTGAGGCGCCTCCGAAGAAGAGAAACGGCGCCCCTAGATATCACATGCGCCCCCTGGTTAGCACAGGCACCCCTTGACAGCAAAAGGCGCCCCCCGCAGAGAAAAGGCGCCCCCTGGACAACATAGGCGCCCTTTGATAAGAAAGGCCCCCTGGAGAGATAAGAGAGAACCCCCCTCCCGAGAACAACGGCGGCAGGGACGGCGGATTCCGCAGGACAGGGTGTGCAGTTGCACACCTTGAAAAAATGATGGTGTACAATAGTATATTTTTGCACACCTGGTTTTGACATCGTACGGGGAGGCCCTCACGGATTTGGGTGGCACCCCCGGATTTTGCCGGCGCCCCCGGCCGGTCAAGAGAAAATCAGACACATCGCCTGTCTGAAGGGGTAGTACCCTCTGTGTAAAATAAAATACACTTTCAAATATGAATGACGCCCCCTGACATCAAAGCTGCACCCTGGACAGCAAAAGGTGCCCACCCCCTTGAGTAAAAGCGCGCCTCTGGATAGCAAAGGCGACCTCTAGACAGCAGAGGCGCCCCTGGACAGAAAAAGGCACCCCCAATTGAGGAGTAACGACGCCCCTGAATAGCATAGGCGCCCTCTGGTTAGCACAGGCACTCCTGTACACTAAGAGGCGCCCCCTCCCCCATAGAGCAAAGGCACCCCTCTGGATATCATAAGCTCCCTTTAATAGCAATCGCGCTCCCTGGACAGCAGGGGCGCCCTCTGGATAGGATAGGCGCCCCCAAAACAGCAAATACGCCCTTTGATACCAAAAGCGCCCCATGGACAGAACACACCCTCTGGATAGCATAGGCACCCCTGGACGGCAGAGACGCCCCTAAAGAAGAGCAACGGCACCCCGGGATAGCATATGCGCCCCTGGTTAGCACAGGCACCCCTGGACAGCAAAAGGCGGCCCCCGCCCCCTGAGTAAAGGATCCGGGTCTCTGGATAGCATAGGTGCCCCTGGATAGCGCAGGCGCTTCCTGGACAGCAGAGACGCCTCCGAAGAAGATCAACGGCGCCCCTTGATATCATATGCACCCCCTGGTTAGCACAGGCATCCCTGGATAGCAAAAGGCGCCCCCCTCCGAGAGCAAAGGCGCCCCCTCTGGAAAGAATAAGCACCCATGGATAGGAAAGGCGCCCCCTGGAAAGGACAGCAGAACATTTTTTTAAGGAAAACTCAGTTGAGGGGGGGCGGTGGAGATTTTCTTGTGCTGGCCATTATAATGTCTTCGGGGGATCAAACCCCCATTTGGAGGGGGCGTTAATAAAATTTAGACGTGCTAGTGTTAAAAAATGTCTCCTAATTTTTGTTATTCCATATTCTAAAGATTAGAGATGCTGCCCAGGACTGCGGGTTTTTTTGTCAACGGAAAAAGGCCAAACCGGGTTTGCGAAAAGGCCAAAAGGTTCAAATTGTATTTGCACTAAAAAATCTTGTTTTTTATAAATTTCGTCCAAGTTCTTCCCAGTACGGCTGTTGGAGTCTGAGTCTCATTAAAGTCCTCAAGGGACTTGTCACGGAGACCCCGACCCCACCACCCGAACGAGTAACGCCCACAATGAAGGGTTGATTTAGAAGCCAAAGTTTAACCTCCCACAAAGCACAGGGATGGCCGCCTCGCTCAGGTCACCCTCTCATCAGTCAGTTGCCAGCCGACCTACGTCGGGCAAACGATTGAGCGCCGGAGCGTCTCAGGGGAACCGATCTCAAGCCTGGACATGCACTGCCACTGCATGCTTCTCAGCAGCGGGCCGGAGCCCGACGCTCTACCAACCGAGCAACCGGGGCGGCCAAATGGCCAAATAAATACCACAAAAGCCATATTTGAGGCTAAAACGAACCCTACCGGGTGTCATAAACCCACAGAAAAAGGACAGAGCACTCTTGTATCACTGCAGTGAACAGTGCACTGTATAAAACTAAATGTTGATAATTCGATATTGACTTGACGATATATTTTTAGCACACTGCCCATCTCATAAGAAGGCAGGAGTCCCCTTCCAATCCCGTGTGGCGACCCAATTATTTTATCCACATAACTAAACAATTTGTTAGCATCATCAATTATCTTGGCCGCACCACTCCCCACTAACATTTGATATCTTCCTGCTTTTCCTGTGAATTGTTTGCTCTTGAACAGTGACGGATCCATAGGCAGATCCAGGATTGCCAATCGGAGGGGAGCACCTTCCCGGGGGGCGCCATCCGGAGCAGGGGGCGCCACTTTTGACCGGAAAAACCTACCAGGTGGGCGTAAAATCCTATCGATGAGCACCGATTTCGCATCCTGGGGGAGAGTGGGAAGCGCCACTTCAAGCGAGTGCCATCGACCTTTCAGGGGGCGCCGTGACCATTTCAGGGGGCGCCGAGGATCGATTGGGGGGCTGCATCTGCCCCTCCCCTTTGCCCCCTGGATCCGCGTATGGGCGGATCTAGAATTTTAGTAAGGTGGGGGGGAAACGCGGAGCCTCAAAGTGGGCACTTTACCATCAACTTTTCACCCAAAAGGCGCCTATGGTATTCGGTTTTCGGTTGCCGTCATATTGGTGGATCGTATTTTTAACAACGTCCTATCCCACCCTCTCCCAGCCATAACAGTTTGTACCAGCCAAGCAAGATGCCTATTTGGCGTGATATTTGAAACAATGAATTGCTAAACAGTTCAGTCCACACTTTTTTCGGCACCTCTTGAAAAACCTGTAACTGCCACTAGGTCATGGAGAAATTCAAGACACTTGGGAAGATGCAACAGCTGAACATAAAAGTACATATCTGGGGATTTTTCTATTAGTGAAGAGGGGTTAAGTTTATTTTCATATCAAATATGATAAGCATCATTTTGCCTTTCCACGTGGCCAAGATTCGTAAGATAATGGTGAGAGGACATTGAAAATAATCGCAGCGAGTGTGAACCTGGCCTGTGCGCTGTCCAAGAAAATTACCTCAGCGGAAAAGCTTTTAAGTTGTAGGAAACACAAGCCGGACTTTAACCCACATTATTAATTGCTCCTAAAAAATAATGTTTGAACCAGATGGCAGACTCAAGGAGATATAAGGGAATTTGAAACGTTAAGATAAACACAGAATGAAGTACGTGGGCATTTTCCATTGACCTTTATCTATATTCTTCAATTCATCAGCATGGGAGAAATTGCTCTTGTGCGTGAAATTTCGGAGGTGTTAAGATAATTTCGGTAGCAATGTGATTGAATGCTGAAATAGATCATGCCATAGGCATTTGTGATTTGTGACATAAATGGGCCCTACTAGAATAAAAAGAAAACAGTTTCAACGTGTCCAAGTACTCTCTTGATAAATTGATAACTTTTTTCGTTTATTGGCTGTAATTTGCGCGTTTAATGATCATGTGCAGTGTTCAGATCGAAGTGAAAAGACCATTCAGATTGATAAAACGAGTATATTTTGTCACTGACCATCCACTTATACCATCAACCATCGCCTTCAGGTCAAGTTCAGGACTCATTTAAGAGAAGAGGTGAGCGTGCACTGTGCATGCCCAAATCGAGACACAGCCGCCTTCCCGATGGACAGACCGCGCAGAAATACGTCCTCGTCGCGTTTGATTTCGCGCACGCGTACGACGTAGTGGACCACCACCTGCTACGCGTTCGCCTGCTGTAGATGGGGCTGTCAAATTGCACGGTGGCCTGGATTTGGCAGTGACTCCGGGACCGAAGAGTCCAGGTGGAACTAAATGGTGTGCTTTCCAGTGAGCGCATTTTCCGAACTGGCCTGCCGTAAGGAAGTGTCTTATCGCCAGTTTTATTTTGTATGGGCGGCTCGGCTGGTAGACGCACTCTGCGCGGTTCCCGGATGCTCCCCTACATGTACGCCGATGATACGGCGGCTCTTTGCACGGGCAACAACATCCAAGTCGCCAAGGACCGGGCGCAATAAAGCTGCTGCTGGCACCCTCATGAAGTGGACCCGACAGCACAAAATGGTGGTATCAGGAGCCAAGATCCAAGTACTGGTGATGTCCCAGTGGGCCAGAGACGCCGATCCCTTCAATTTTAAGGTCGACGGGAAGTCTGTCACTGCTGGAGACACCCTACAGCTACTTGGCGTCACCATCGATCGGCTCCTCCATTTCGGTCCACACTGTAAGAGACTGTGGGAGAAGGTCCACCCCCGCATCTCCCACCTACGTCAACTGTCCGGCTGCAACTGGGGGCTGCACGAACAGCACCTCCGAACCGTCGCTACTGGCTACGTGAGAGGAGCGATGGAGTAAGCGGCCGCAGCGTGGCTCCACGCCACACCGCCATTTCATGTCGAGCTGCTGGAACGCAAAATGAGAGCGTCGGCGCGTATCATCACAGGATGCACCCACTCCACTCCCAGCCGAGTTAAGACTCCCCGCGTAGCGGCCAGAAGGAGGGTACTCGCGACCCGACTGCTGGTGAAATTCCATACCCTGCCGCCTGAAGACCCTCTGTGAAGACGTGCGGAGGCGACAGCGCCCTCCGACTCTCCTCGGTGACCGGGTGGCGGCAGGTGGGCAAAGACATGTGGGATCAAGCAGGCATCTCCCTCCCCATCGAGTCTTTCCTTCCTCGACGTCTTCCACTGTGTGTATCAGGAGAGTGAGTCACATTTCAACTAGACGTGGGCCCACTGACATCAGGAGCGCCACCTGTCCGGAAGAAGCGAGTAGCTCTCCCCCACCTCGCTTCCCTGACTCAATGTGCCACATGGGTGTGGACCGACGGGTCAGTGCACGGAGGGGTCACGAGCGGGGGAGCTGGGGCAGTGTTCACGGCGGCTTGCGACTCTTTAGGACGCGGCGTTTTTCTGCGTCCAACCAATCAGATGCGAGCATGTGGGCGGAGCTTCTGAAACGGTCTTGTTCTGATGACGTCATCCCTTGCGATCAAAGACCGAGAACCTGCGACCTTCTGCGTCGCTGAAACGGGAGACGCAGAACCGATGGCAGTTGATATGGCGCACATAGACAAAATAAACTGTTCGCTGGAAAGTTAGATGTTTGTGAAGAAAAAAACGACACAAAAAACGAGCGTCTGTTATTGACAAGAATTTGTAAGTTGTAACCTCGTAGCGCCGATTAGAAGAGAATATGGATGCGGTGATGAACACCGCCATGGGAGCTACAGTAAATAAGATCAGCAGCAGAATGTTGGAAGGTTTATGAACGTGGTATGGCTTCTGTTTGTGCAGCCTGTAGCCAGTTGCCATACTTTGCAGACTGGCACATGCTATAATGTTAGATTCTGCCCGGAAAATATATTCAAAGATGACGGCAAAATATGGTAATTGCACCTATTGATGATGGAAAAGTGGTAGGATACTGACTTACACAATCAGAATGTCAATGTCCATTGCTCTTCGTCGCTCTCCTCATCCCTGATTACTTCGTGTATGAGCTCCATCAAATATCGTTATACTAAGTCGCCCCCCCCTCCCCACCTCCGTCGTAGCAAAGCAGTAAAAACCACCATGCCATAAACAATCAACACAACACTACAACTAGTACAAAATCACGAGTACGAAAAGTGAAGCGGTTATTGGCACAATAGCGTCAGCTTTGTCGACAAAAAAGAACGCAGAAGTGTTCAACTTGCAGTACGCGGCGGTGACGTCATGGGCTCGTGGGCGGAGCTGAAGAGGTCCCTGACGTCACTGCGACCGAGTACGACGCAAGTCGCCTTGAAAAAAGCCTGGGTCTTCATCGAGTCACCAGACAGAGCCCAGCATGAGCTCAGGCGACCAGCAGGCTCGCTCTGCTCGAGTTTTCAGGCTGAGATGGTAGCCATCCAAACTGCCTGTGTCTTCCTACTGGACTAATCAGTGCACACAGAAGATCCAGTCATCTTCAGCATGGCCTGCCAAGGTGACGACGCATTATAGAAATAAAATGGCTTCAATGTCTGCAGATAAGACAGCGAATCGGTAAAAATCGCAAACTTCCTCACCATCAGGTTAGACACCTGGTCCAAACAGCAAAAAAAAATGGAGTACAGCTCTGAAGTAAAAATGGATCCTTCGTAAGGCAAACTAGAAAACTTCTCAACATCGTCACCAACAAATGCACGCCCTGTGCCATTGTCACTTTCTTTTGCAACCGTCTAATTAGAAACAGACATGGTTTTCGAACGGCTCCGCAAGCAAGTTCATAAAATACTGGCGCGTCGGTTCAGGAGGCAAATTTTTGCTTTGTTGGCGTAGGTTGTGTTCGTGTAAACTGTCGAGATGAGCTATGGTTCAATAACAGCTGCTTCATGTGGTTCGACGAGATTGCTGTCGATACCAGCCTGTGCCAGCCAGGCACAGACTCTCACTCCCTGGTGACGGGTTGCAAAACGCGAGCCACTGTCTTATCTGACTGAGGTAGGCGTCGCCAAAAAAATGTTTGGTATGTGGGGCGTGTTGGTGACTTATTTTAAAGGGAACGTGGCACCTTGGTAAAATCCTGGAATTTTGTGTAATTAGGCGTACTTTTAGCCGAAAATAATGAAACCACTCATGATTTTTCTGAAAAATGTACAGCAAGCTCAATGTTTTTATTTTTAAAATACTCCTCTAGAAAAATGAATAAATATCTCCCTCTGGATGATGTCATGATCTGGCAACCACTACCATACTCGAAACACTTCAAGGGCTTCGATTGGCTGATGCTCATCGTGATGTCAGCATATGTCGTCACACCAGCAGCTCACAACAATGGCCGTCTGGCGAGAGGTACATGAGAGGTACATTTCGGGTAGGTTTTAGTTTTTTTCTACGGAAAAATCGAGTTCCAAGACAAATGATATATAGAGCACCTGGTTTTCCGATTTGCTTTACAACTTGGCTATCTCAGTTAAAAACACGTTCTAAAGGTGCCACATTCCTTTTAATGGCTTAATGCAAAGCGAGTATCTTACTGCGCCTTTGTAGCGGTATTTCACTAATTTCCACTAGCATGCTTATTATGGGTGAAGCTTGGAATGCTCCAGTTACTATTCTGATAGCGAGATGACGGACATATCGATAATCTTTTTCGCGGACTAAGGAGTGGCCTCATACGCAACCCCGGTCTGCGACCCGGGATAACCCCCCACCGGCGCAGGAGAGCCGCATGACAATGTGCTGAAATCAGCCATATTTCATTCTCAATGTATCTCTTCATAAGTAGGGCTGATAATCCCGGGATCGGGATCCCGGGATCCCGGGATTGTATTAATCCCGAATCCCGGGATTATATATTTCTAAATCCCGGGATCCCGATATTTTCCAACACTGAAAATGGCGTGGAAAGCGTCGTTGATAGTAATAAAAATCATTATAGAATCCAACAACAGGCTACAGCGTCGTTTTATGCTTAATATTTTACCTACCTGAAATGTTCAAACACAAGCAAAATCCAGGCTCTCCCTTCTGCATGTACGTAGATTGTACCTGGCATCGCTTCACAGTTCACACCGTGTCAGTTTCTCTGTTCGAGATCGAGTCTGAAAAGTAAAAAAAAAGTTTTTTTTGAACGACCCTAACGAGACATGCGTCGCGATCGAAAAGAACCAGACGCATGGCTTTAATATATTACAATTGACCCCTGGGGTGTCACAACTGACCCTGGATGGGGTCAAATGCAACATTTGAAGTAAGTATTTCAAAGCCAAGTTATGTAGTTATGTACTAGCCAAGTTATGTACTAGCCAAGCAAAGACCAATCAATGTTTTTATTTTGGTATAGTGCTACATCTTCCAGATAGCCAAAATGTCAAGGCTGCTGTAAATATGATGAAAAGTTTTCTGGCACAAAGCGTTGCCCTTCCTGAAGCAGAAAAGTAAGAATCGCTACAGTTGACCCCGGTCTCCCCTATCAACTTGACAGAAAAAAGTAATGCAACGATCTCACTCTAAATTTCACATATGCTACCAACACAATAATAATAAATGGGTTAAGCACTTCACACCGGCACACCAGTAACCAGTCTGACGCGCTTTGACTACACTGTGTCCCGCCTAATCCACGACGGAGCTCTGAGCGCTGACAACCGACCACGTCTGAAATGAGAGCATCATGCAGTGCCACGGTACTGGCTGGCGGGGGCTTCTGGTCGGATAGAAAACGATGCTTGATTGGTTTTAGGCTATTTCCTGCGTTGTGGCTAGTTAAATTGATGCTGAGGCTATTTAGCTGGGATTTCCCGCAACTACTTGCTTTGTTACGTTTTTGCACGATGGAGTAGACGGCTACTGATGGTAGTTTTTGATTGTCGGTTTGGGACGATGTTTGTGGATTGTCGGTTTTGGACGAGCAATAGAACAAACTTATTATTAACGGGTGGTATTCTGTTTTATTTTTGTTAGGTGAGTTTTTGTTTATTAAGTTTTAAGCAAGACTTGTCTTTTTACTGGGGGGCCAATTTCCCGGCACGGGGGGGCATTTCGGCCGACTGGGGGCCAATTGCGCCCAGTTAACATGTTAAAAAATGGCCTGGGACAGATGCATGCTTCCGAAGTAGTTGTAGATGCAGAAGCGATGGACGTTGATGATCCTCAGCCAGCACAGTCGCTTCAATCGATGCTCCAACAGGCTCTAGATAAGATAAGAGTTTCAGAGCCAGATCACAGTTCAAGTGCATCCAGGCTAAGTCTCTCCAATCCTTTGCTTATGACCAAGGTCATTAGGAAAGAGTTGGAAAACCTGCCTGCCTCTGGAAGAAGTGGTATGATACCTCTGTCCTACAGCTGACTCAAGCACATAGTCCCTACGAATGTTGAGTCGGAACGTGTGTTTTCAACTGTCGGGAATACCGTCACTAAATAACGGTAGAGTCTCGGCGACGAAGCCGTTGATGCCCTTTGCTTCCTCAAGTGCTACTATCGTGGCAGGTGACTTGTGTGACCAGGACACAATAGGCCGGGCCATAATAGGTAAATACCTCTATTGTAATATGACTAGAAATATAACCAAGAAATATATATTGTCAATACCATTCACATGTCTTTGTTTGGGGAGCAAAACGTCTTATTCTGTTTAGTGTCCATATGAATTTCATGTGCTTTCCGCATGGTAAGAATAGTATGCTATGAGTTATCCTTAACGGGAAATATTTACTATGCTGTTAAGAATATGCCACAAACGTTACCTAAAGCAGACGCTAATTTTCGACATGTTTATTGAAAAAAATGTCCAATCCCGGGATCCCGGGATATCCCGGGATTGAGGGTCGATGAATCCCGGGATCCCGGGATTGCAAAAATGTCCCGGGATTATCAGCCCTATTCATAAGCCTGTAGGTCAGTGCCATCATTCTTTTCTTTGAAATAAATAGTAAATATCCCGCAGTCAACCCCGGATTCGACCCGCGCACCCCTCATCACGAGACAGGACCTCTAATCACTAGACCACTGCGCCACACTGTACCGACTCCCACTAACCCTACACCTGTGACCCGTCAGGAGGTCACTGGCCGGTATCACGCAATCAAAACGATGCCGTGATCGTGGCGCCGGGTGTTGTGTTCGTACAGAAAAGGCATGGTATAAAGCTGCTTCTAGAAGACGAACCAAACATTAGATTCGCCTAGAATCACTTGTATCGGCGACCCAGGACCCTAAGCTAGCTTTATGCCAAATTGCATCCACTTCCATTCATTTTGAGGACTTGAAACCATGGTGAGAAGCAAACATGTTCCGAGAAATTTAGCTCCTTGAAATACCCTTTCGGACGAATTACTCGAAAGCCGTTGGAGATAAGTGGGTAGTGTAAATGAATTGAATGACTGCAATTAATTTTCCTATTCAGCCATGTCAATTCTGAGCTTGTGAATGACATGTGCTCTGAACCGAAAAGCTGCAAATAAAAGGTTTTCTACTAAAATTATATTTCTACATATAAGACAATGAATTTTATTATCACGATATCCATCTCCGAATACTATCAGGCGGAAGCAATGTTCTTTCATTATTTGAAATGAAAAGTCAAATCGGTGCATTGGATCGCGAGATTAAGATTTAAATGAAATGAGCAAAAATGTAGTCCTCCGGCAAAATGGCAAAAACTAGGTCAGAATTTTACGTTTTCCACTGGAAACTATACCTAAGCACAAGAAAATTGACGTAGCTGCCTCCACGTGGCTGTCTTTAAACTAACTGAAGCGTGGCTTCTGACATTTCGAGCTTACAAGTCGGCTGTCAAATTTCAATATCTTTTTTGCTTGTACTAGAAATACTGCGTTTTGGCGTAATAAATATTGTCGGACCAGTTCGAACTTTTTTTCTTAGGTGGCCTTGTTGCTTATTCAAAAGGAGGCAAATTTCAAGTTCGTCGCTTAAGAAATAAAAATGATAAAAATGCAAAATTGAAAACATTTGTTCCAAAATTTCTCAAAAACTATTTTGAATTTAAATTCGGGGCCTTAGTTTGGGCGTCTAGCGTAAAAGGGCAATCACCCTACACAATTGCAGAGCCCTGGTATCAACTGTCAGAACCGCCAAACGGCCAGAATAGAGCCTCTTGAGAAATCTCAATCCGCTTCGCTCCATGGATTTCGTCATGCGGCTCTGACACAGCCGTACTCGATCTTCGGACGAATAAGTGATCTATACAGCATAAGAAGCTTATAACGTAGCGTATAACAATGAGCGTATAACGTGCGCATAACGTATATATAGGCGATAAGCGTATAACGTGTATAGCATGAGAAACATTTCTCTATCTGCACGGTATCTCATCCTCGTCAACACCTTCAGTATTTTCAGCGTATCGAAACATTTTTTGCGGAAATCCTTCAGGTGTGGCACATATGAAAGCTTATCGAGTGTGAGCCTGATAAATCTGGTTTCTGCTACAACGTCGCTCGGATTTCTGCCAATTTACAAAATCGGGTATTCAGTCTCAATGTCTATTATAAAAGTGCATGCACTATGTCTTTGAACTTGAAAATTTCAGTCCATTGCATATGATCCATTGCTGCAATGTGTCAAGGTCAAGCTGCAGCCGCCTCTGCGCAGCTGCTGTAGTGGACGCTGTCACCCATATTGTGAACTTTTCAGCGAAAAGCACATGCCGTATGTTTGCGGGAAGTGTCTGCAATATCATTGGTCATAACTGCAAACAAGGCTATTAAAATCACAGAATCCTGGGCTATGCCACTCTGTTGCTGATACAAATCCGATACGACTGAGTTTTCGCGAAATCTAAAATACCTATTTTTCGGAATATTAGAAATAAACCACCCCAAGTGGCCTCGCACGCCGAGTCCAAAGAGTTTCTGCAGAACGCCATTGGATAGCAAAGGCGCCCCCCAAGAGATGATGGCGCCCCCTGGGGAGGAAGGCGCCCCCTCCAGAAAATCTTGCACCACTTCTCGAAAATGGAATCCGCCGTCTCTGCTGTCATGGTAGCCACGGACTGCCCCGGCGTCGAACACGTTTTGCTAATATGATGGGATAATACTGTTTTCCAGGCATGGCGTATTTTTAGGCCTTATTTTCGAAAACCGGACTGGTCTGCCGTCCCAGACTATTTGAAAAGCCAACGCTTCGTCGATAAGTTCTACAGCGGAGTTTGGTTTTGGCCGGCCGAGTACACAGACGCCCATCGCACCTGTGGACGCTCCCGGATCTGCCGGCTCGGTGTGTGTGTGTGTGTGTGTGTGTGTGTGTGTGTGCACTTGTACGTCGTGACTACCGAGGCTAGTTTATGATTACACGTCGGACTACCGAGGTCCGCATGCCACTACCGAGGACATTTTTTTGGGGCTCGGTATTTTCAATGCTGAAATTGCGTTCTTTGATTGTTTCTTGTCGTAAAATATTGTTTTTAGCCGGTCCTCATTTTTGTCGATTTTATGAGATTTGTGTGACGGCTTTGTGTGATACGCGGACGAAGCCATTTGTGTGAGTTTGTCAGACGAAAAAATAGTGGTGAACCGCAAGAAAGTGAAGTGCTCAACTATTGTTTCATAGCAAAGTACTATTTTTCTTCCTTACAAAATTATCAAAAATAATTAACTCAAGCATAATATACAACTTTGGTGAATTTTTCATTTAGTTTTTTAACAAACATGTAGTGACCGCGGAAGTGTTGACAGTTGGTTTCTCACCACTATACCGTCCGGCGTCCACCATTGCTGCTCAGTTTTTCAGACCGCAGGTATGTGTGCAATCGCAGAAGGCCGTGAAACATGCTTGTGAAGTTAGGTATTTTATTGGTGTGATATTTTAGTTGAGTGTGAGGAGATGAACAATTTTTAATGTCTCTTTTTTCACTGGAGGATTCAAGACTGGTAGAGTTTTGGGAAGTGCCAACAGGTAGGTTCAGGCACATAGGCGCAGGAACGTCCAGAATATTGGAGGGGCCAGCCAAACTTCCAAATGAAGCTGACAAGGAACTTTCCATGCTACGACCAAGATTTCTTTGAATTTTGACTCCTCGTTGCCTTCTGCACCGTCTGATTATTAAAATGTCCGACTTCCGCCTATTTTGGCTGAGATGAGTGTGATTATTAATTGTTTTGGCCAGATTTTGGAGCTGCCATGGCCCCTGGTCCCTCTGTTTCTACGCCTGTGTTCAGGTAGGTAGGAACCTAGGTACAGAGAATACATCGGGGGAGTATAGTGCATAGGCGGATCCAGGAATGCCGATTGGGGGGGACGACTTCCGGCCCGGGGGGCGCCACTTTTGACCGACAAAACCTACCAGATGGGCGCAAAATCCTATCGGTGGGCGACGATTTTCGCATCCTGGGGGAGGGGGGTAGGAAGTAGCATTTCAGGGGGCGCTATCGACCTTTCAGGGGGCGCTGTGACCACTTCATGGGGCGCCGAGGGTCGATCGTGGGGGGGGGCACGTGTCCCCCTGGATCCGCTTATGGTATAGTGGCATGACTTCCTGGATGCCCGAAGCTGAAATAAATCTTTGGGACATCATTACTGGGTAATTAGGGGCCGGATAAAGGCAGGGGCGGACGCAGATCCAAGTTTGGGGGGGCAAACCCATGTCTGCCTATCCTCCTGGGGGAGGGGGCAGGGGGGTGTTACGTGCAATTTGGGTGCTCGACAGACCTAGTATAAGCTGCCTCTCCAACTTCGTGATCGCTCTTCTGGGGGGGGGCGAGCGAATATTTTTTGCTCTACAGACCTAACACCTTAAAAAAATTCAGGAGTTTGGGGGTGCCAAAAGATAGTTTGGCACCCACCCCTCCAGCGCTTTGGGGGGAATGGCCGGAATGCCCCCCTGCGTCCGTCAATGGATACAGGCTAATGGTTAAGGGGCTATGGAACCCAAAATCATGAAAAGCATATTTAAATGTTTTTTTAAGAACATAGGCGAAAATCGGGTGGTCGGGGGCAGGGGGTTTTTGGTCGTTAGTGGAGCTTAGAATCGTGAAAAACATATTGATATGGTTGTTTAAGAAAATGGGCGAAAATCGGGTGGCTGGGGTAGGGAGCTTTTTGTCACCCCCTGGATCCACCCCTGGGGCCAGTCTGTAGCATGAACGTAGAGCTTCGTCACTGGCCGCCCCTACCCCCCCCACTCGAAAGATCTGTGGCGACACCTCTACACCATAGGGGTTTGTATAGAACTTGTACTACCCTACCTATCTACTAGTGTTGTTAACCCATCCAGAAACCCCCTCCCCTTCCGAATAGAACAGAGATATCCACCCATGGTCTGTAGGACGTATGAATGTGATGTTTGCTAAAACAATCTGATGCCATAGGACTATGATGGAACTAAGTTTTTCCTCCTTTTTGGATCACTTTCTGACAAAAAAAAGAAATTCAATTTTTTAGACCTTACATGAGTTACTTGATCCTTCGATAATTATTCCTGGGATAGGTAGCTACTTTGCCTTTTTACTCTAATTTCTGCCTAGCCTAAGAAGCTTTCTTAGAGGCCATGCTGACTTCAAAATCGTATAAATAATTGAAGTAGAAAGATCCAGACCATTGGAATTGACATGCCCACTCTCAGTGGCGGCTTGTTGCAATAGGTACCCAATGTTGTGGATGCTTTATGAATACCCTATGAGGGTTAAAATTGGGTAGATTCTGCGTTTTGGTGATCTCACTGATTAGCACATATTGGATCACAAGCAGACATACCCAAAATACCTAGACTTACCTATTTTCAGACTCATTGGACAAATGACTAGACGCCTTCGCTTTTCCATTAACACGCGCCCGCTGGGGTCCCTTGCATGACGCGCCCCGGTGGGGGGGCGTTTTCCGCCCCTCCGTATCTCGTTCCCCACGAAAGCTAAAGGAAAATTACGGGCTGCGTTCGAAAGCTCTTGACAAGACAAAGAGAATTTATACGTAGTATCTTTATGTCAGGTCACTATTGAGGTCAGCATAGGTCAAAGAATCCTCCATAGGCTTACAACAGAACAGTGTACATTTCCCTCTCTAAATCTGCCCTCAGGAGAGCTAGAGCAAATATTTATGCATCATTGGATTCCTCTCATCGCGCCAAATCGAATGATGTATAATATGACCTTGCTAGGTCAAATAGTGAAAATGACCTGACCTCGATTTTGGTCAGAGTCACAGAGTGACCTGGTATGGTCATGCTGCATATTGATCGACTTCCCGTGACAATATAAACACAATGCAAGCAGAATGGGAGCTTTATCTCAATTCAGTGAGAAGTTATTGGCAAAACAATCACTCTCTGCTCCCGTGACCTGATATGACCTTTGAGAGGTCAGATGCTCAAAAACTTAACTTTATGGTCAAGATTGTGGTAAGAATAGACATTTTGAGGATTTTCAGCCTTATCTATCCAGTATTTCCTGAAAACGAGTCCATTCTATTTTTCACCATAGACTTATAATGGAGTAAACAAAAAATTGACCCCACCTTAGGTCACCAATATCAAAATTCCGAGATAGCAGATTTGTAGAACCTAATAACCTTATCATATTGTGAAAGTTTCAAATTAATCGGTTTGCTAATGTTCCCTGGGCGCTGCTTCAAACTCGTAATTTTAGGTTTTGAGGTCGGGTCACTTGACCCTGAATAGCTCCTTGACCTGACATGACCTTAACTAAAAAATTTGGTCAAATGTTTAAAATTAATCAGGAATAAGGTACCGTAAGTTTCGTTGTTCTGCGTCTCTTTGCTCTTGAGCTATCTGGGAAAAACCAGGAGGGGGGCGAATTTCGCCCCCCAGCGGGGCGCGTGTTAAGTCTAGTATAAGTGAAAGTCTAGTCCTAAGGACTATCTACATCTCCCAGTGTAGTTATTTCTTTTGGGTATATTTTTATTATTTTTAATTTAGAGTACTCCACCAGCATGTTCTCAATTAATTTTCACTTACCTTAGAAATCTACCCAAAAATGGTGCAGCCTAAGTGATTAGCCACTTTTGCTTTTCTATTAAGGCTAGCATGAATGAAAGCCTAGTCCCAAGAACTAAACACTTGCTTTCAATATTTTTGTTTTACATTTTTTTCTCGGCTACAAAGCAACTTTTCACTTATCAGTCATGATCCAAAGCAAGCTATTTGATTGCTTTGTCACTGATAAGCACATTGGGACATACGCGGATCCAGGATTGCCGATCGAGGGGGGGCACCTCCCCGGGGGGCGCCATCCAGGCCAGGGGAGCGCCACTTTTGACCGGCAAAACCTATCAGGTGGGCGCCAAATCCTATCGGTGGGCGCATATTTTCGCATCCTGGGGGAGGGGTGGGAAGCGACATTTCAGGAGGGCGCCATCGACCTTTCAGGGGGGCGCCGTGACCATTTCAGGGGGCGCCGAGGGTCGATCGGGGGGGAAGCACGTGCCCACCTTTGCCCCCCTGGATCCGCCTATGCATTGGGACCCAAGCCGAAACGCGGGTAGTCACTTCACACTAAGGTTAGTCAATAACTCTGTGTGAAACTGAGTTGAATGTCTTTTACTAGATCTCTTGATATTTTTAACATTTTACTATCAAGCTCTTCGATTTGTTTACTAAAAAGCACAAATTTTGTTGTGACGCAAGCCGAAAAGCGAATAGTTGCTTTAAACTAAGGTTAATCAATAACTTATTGGAAAAGTAAGTTGAAGTTCTTCAAGTAGATATTTTCTTTGTTAACACGCGCATTGACGGGGGTCTGAGCCACATTCGCTTTGACGAGGGGGGCGGGTACCCGCCCCCCTAAGATCTCGAGAAAAACGGTAGGTAGCAAAAAACGGTAAACGGCGTTTGGTTGCCCATCCACTTCTCCATCGAAAATATTTGAACCATTTTTTGTCAGGTCACATTTAGGGTCATGAGAGGTCAAAACATGCCGTAATAGGGATAACATGTAAATTAAGCTTTTCGGCCATTACATCTGAACAAATAAAGATAGAGCAAAACCACTTAAACTATATGAATCCTCGCAGCAAGCCGAATCGAATGATATATAATTTGACCTTGCTAGGTCAAATCAAGGATTTGACCTGACCTTAGGTCAGGTCCTAGTCAAATTATATAAAATGCATATCATTAGAACCGCAAAACCAAGGCGAGTCTAATAAAGCTAACATAAACGCTCTATCACTATTCGTTACTGAGTTATACAGTAAAAACCATTTTTCCTATGTATTTCCAATGGAGAGGTCATGCCTCGTACCTGACCTTAGGTCATCGATATAAAAAATGCCGGAACATATTTTAGAGAACTCGGTGGGAACATAATGTGATATGAGTTTTAATCGGATAAGTTCACCCTGCTCCGACTCCGACTCTTAAACTTTTTTGAGGTCAGGTCACTTGACCTGTACTGGTGACCTGACCTGAGATGACCTAACTTTAAAATTTTCACAGAAGTTGTAAAAAGGATGAGGGAAAAGGTATGCCAAGTACGGCGGCGCTACGCACCGCCGTTTTACTGCTATCTTTGGCAAACTCGAGGGGGGCGGGTACCCGCCCCCCCGTCAATGCGCGTGATAAGTTTTCACTAGGGTGCTTGATCTTTGGTTACTTTGTCACTGATGAGCATATATTAGTACCAAGGCGGAAAAGCTAGTATTCGCTTCACATTAAGGTTCAAGCACAGGCAGATCCAGGGGGCAAAGGGGGCACGTGCCCCACCCGATCGACCCTCGGCGCCCCCTGAAATGGTCACGGCGCCCCCTGAAAGGTCGATGGCGCCCCCTAAAATGTTGCTTCCCACCTCTTTCCCCAGGATGCGAAAATCGGCGCCCACCGATAGGATTTGGCGCCCACCTAATAGATTTTGCCGGTCAAAAGTGGCGCCCCCTGGTCCGGATGGCGCCTCCCCGGGAAGGTGTTTCCCCATCGGCAATCCTGGATCCGGATATGGGCTCAAGGATGGCAATTTTGACACATTTAGAGTTTTCATAGACACAAACTTCGCATTCTCTGAAGCTTGGACTAGATAAAATGTACAAAAATTCGTTCGTTGTGCGGCCTTTCGCCACTCGAGATTAAACAAGCTGATGATCAACTTGTTTAATCTCGAGTGTAGAAAGTGCTCGCAACGAACGAATTATTTACGACTCCGCTATGACGTACAAAAAAATCTCCAAATAACTTTCATGCATTATTTTTCTGTATATAGGTGATTTGGAGAGCAAGTATTTTTATTTTGTCTAGTCTAAGCTTCAGATGATAACAATTTGGGTCCATGAAAATTCCCTACAGGTCAAAATTGCCAATCTGGCTGAGGTTAGCAAATAATTTAGCGCAAAAGTGAGAAGAATGTCCTTTAATAGATATCTTGAAGGTTTTTACATATTTTAAAAATAAGCTGTTTGATAGCTTTTTCACTAAAAAGCACATATTCATATTAGCATACAAGTTGAAAATCGAGCAATCACTTCAAACATCAAGGTTTTTCACTAGCTTAGTAGAGAGCAGAGGTGTGCATTTCAGATTTTTTATTCGGCTCAACTCAAGTCGCGAGCTGAAAGCAATTCGCTCAATTCCAACTTAACTCACCATCAAAATTTCAGTGAGCCGCAGGGGTGCAGCCAGAGCTTTGGTATGGGAGGGCACACCAACTTTGAGGGGCACCCCGGGAGAAAAAGGACACTTTTTAATGTAACCTGAAATACTTACTATATCTTTATTCGTATCATTTTTGGGGACCTTTAGTTCAAGAAAAATGTAATTATGGCATTGACGGAGAAAAAACTCGATTAAAATGGAAAAAAAAAAAAATCACCAAAATGCCATGGAAATAGCCAAAACACGACTGTCTTGGATATATTTAACGACAAATCAGCCAATTTATGTAAGTTATTAACATCAGATAAATCAGCGGAACCTGTGATATCTGTCACCATGCGCAGGCTAAGACATATTGGAGTGGAAAAATCATTTGCTATGCCCACTGGTTTTGTCGTGACGATTGAGCTCTGGTTGAACGCAGATTAACTTCCTCGCCTCCCACAATGGCCCTGAGAGGAGGAGCGGCATAGTGTCTTTGGAAGGATAATATTTGTCTGCCGGAATAATTTGCCTGATACCTTTTGAACGCGTTTATTAAGTTCCATATTTTCAAGGATCGGCCCCAGTTAAAAAAAAGTGAATAGGCCGGTGATTTGGTGGAGGTGGTGTGGTGTGGTGTGAAAATTGTGAAAACTAGTCAATACGCCACTTTTTGATCTGTTCCAAAACCTGTCTTTGACTAGTCCCTTTAGTGCACCCCCTTCTCCTGGTCCAAACTGTCTTTTTTCTTACTTTCTTTCTTTACATGGGACAGGGCCCTAATGTGTTGGCGGAGGGCTGTTCATTGGTTGGGGGTGGCCATTTTTAAGAAAATATTAAGGTTTCAAGCTTGAACTAACACCGGGTTGGTGGGGTCGACGTCGGGCTCGTAGTCTTCCCACCCTTTGCTAGCCGCACTGCACGGTCTGTATGCCCTTGACCAATCTCACCAATATTCGCCCGCCTCCTGCTGGTCTGCCGCTGACCCTGTTTCCCCGCACATCCCTAACTATTGCATATTTTCAGGTCGTGGCCGCTCACCTCCGACCTCGGCCCTGGCTGGTTGGGCGCCGGCTTTTCCTCGCTGCTTTCGTCGCCGCTACGTTGAGTTGGCGACTCTCCCGGCATCATCTCTGGTGGCCCGGTGGCGATCCACCGCGACCGGCCGCGCCCCCGCAGGCCGGCGGGGGTGTGGTGAGGGCGCGTCCGCCCGGCCTTTCGACTCTGCTGCGGTTGTGGTGTCGCGCTCGTCGGCGTCCTGATCCGCCGGGGACGAGGTCTCGTGGACCTACGGAGTGTGCGTATTCCGGGAAGGCTGATGAGGTCGGCCGGGCTGCGTCCCCCGTCGCCGGCGGCTGACTGCCGCGCTACTCCTGCCCGGCGGTGTCGCCGCCGGGGGCCGCGATGCCGCCTTCCTGGACGTCTGCCTGGGACGCGCCTATCCACCTGCTTCCCCTGTCTACCGCCCACCCATCTCTGTGACCAGGAGACGACACGACATCTCCTGGTGGTCTACCTTCTGGTTTTTGTGCCTGCGCCTCATTTCAGCTCATACCGATGGACGAGTCTGGTGCTCGATCTACGGACGTAGACCCCGAGGCCTACCCGACTCGGCCCGCCAGCCTCTCCATACCGCCTGTGGCCTTCTCTCGCGTGGACACGCCTCGGAACTACTACTACGGGCATCCTCCCAACAACCGCCTAACCAGCGTACCGGAGGGCCGCAAGCGGCGGCAGTGCGGCGCCCGGGCTCTCCCGCCTGCAGGACCACATGCCGCAGCACCCACTGGTCGACTGGCCTACCTTCGAGTCGCAGGCTCGCTTACCGCTCGCAGGCTTACCACTTGGTCAACGCCTCCAAGTATAGGCTCCCCTCCATCGGCACCAGGCGTCTGGTCGGTGGCTCCGGGGCGAGGGAGGTGCCTGGACATTGAGTACATTGACATACCAATACATGGACATTGGGCTGCCGGAGGGCGTGACCGCTCACCTCTGACCTGGGCCCTGACCGGGTGGGCACTGACTTTTCCTTGCTGCTTTCGCCGCCGCTGCGTTGGGGCGGCAAACCCCCAGCATCGTCTCTGGTGGCCAAGGAAAAATTTGACATCTTCACCGGCCTGCCAGCCTCTTCATAACCCCTGTGGCCTTCTCTCGCGTGGACGCGCGCCAGAACTTCTGTTACCAGCGTCCTCCCAGCAACCGCCTGACCAACGTACCTAAGGGCCGCAAGCGGCGGCAGTGCGGCGCCCAGTCGCCCTACAGGACGACATGCTGCAGCACCCACTGGTCGACCGGCCTACCTTCGAGTCGCAGGCCAAACAGCGCCCTCCGCTCGGGGCCCCTCGCCAGACCTCCTCGATTTCTGATTTATGTTCTCAGAGTTTATCATATGAGCAGAGCTAGGCAAGTGCACTCCTTTCGTGCGCTCCTGTGCTCTTGCGTACGTACGCACTGCCTTTTTAGGAACGCAAGAGCGCAGGATCGGAAAGTTTTTTTCCAACGAGCGCAAGTAAGAGGAGCGCACTGCCTAAATTTTGAAGCGCTCCTCATTGTATGAAGCGTGAACCCTGCACTGAAGAAATTGGACTACATAAAAGTATACACCTTGACAGCTTAACTGCATAATATACGGAAAAATGCACATTCGCAGCGCCCTCTGTAGCCTATCCTTGCAACACAGAGGTGCACAACGTCTGGCGCAAGTATTGCCATGCTTGTTGGAAGTGTTTGTTACAGTATGTTACGTGAATATACTTGCAAATACCTATGCTTGAGTGGATTTCACGCATCAGTGTTGGTCATAGAAATAGTTATTTTGTTTTCGATGTCCATGCACTATCTTAGATTGAACATTTTCGTTAACCTTGTTGGATTGAACTAGTTTGTGCGGTGTACCTAACTCGCATTATTTCATTTTTTAATAAAATGCGACATTTTTTCTTTTCATTTCTTTTTTAAGAAGCTGAGTTAACTGGGGAGGGAGAGGGGGCGAATCCCCTTGGTCAGTAGCGTTCGGCTCTGGACCCAGGTCAATTGCGGGTTACTAGTTTGGAACACAGGAACGCAGGAGCGCTAGCGCACCGAGTAAAAAATTGAGGAGCGCTATTCCAGAAGAGCACTAACTGCGGCCGGAGGAACGCAGGAGCGCTAACGCACCACCAAAAATCGAGGAACGCGCCCAGCACTGCACATAAGCTCTGAAACATCGAAGCACTTATCTCGGAGGGTCTCAATAGTAAATATTGGGGGCTCAAGAGCTAGTCTCGCATTCCCCAAGCCATGCGCTTGGCTTCAGGGCCCAGGAGCTGATCTCAGGGCCTCCAGAGTTGGTTTCTAGAGGCACAAAATCTTGCCCGGGGGTCCGGAATTTTTTTAAATAAAAATGTGACCAAAAAAGTATTTACGTTCGTTTTTTAGATGTAAATATTTTAAAGCTGTACCTACCGCGAAAATGATCTGATTATTGATGTACCAACCTTCGCGAGATTGATACAAACATTAACCCTCCCCCTTGCAGGTCCGAATAAACGGTGGCGCGAAGTGCCGCCCGTACTTGGCACCCCTGATCCTTAATGGATTGTACTACTTCCCTCAAAATCTTAAGCTTCAGTCATATCAGGTAAATTTAACAGGCTAGGCCAAGTGATCCTACCTAACACAAATGTTGAAGATTGCAGCGTTAATTTAGGTCAAAATCATCAGACAATCGCCCCACTGGATGTTACATTGTTACAGAACATGTTTTGGGATTTTTCTAAGATCCCTGGCCTGAGGTCAGATATGGGGTATGAAATCTGCCTTGAAGATTCATGGAGAACGTGGGTTGGTAAAAATGTCTCCCTTTCTGTAAATATGGCTTATAGGATACTGGCCTACAGGCCGGTACGAGAGGAATCGAATGACGCCTATTTTAATGTTGGCTCTACCTAAAAGCAGTCAGAGGCTAGACCTCTTAAAGGGAATGTGGCACCTTCATAACATGATTTTAACTGAGATAGCGAAGTTGGAAAGCAAGTCGGAGAACCCAGTACTCAATATATAATATTTCTTGGAACTCGAGATTTCCGTAGAAAAAAGCTTATTCCTACCTGAAATGTACCCCTCATGTACCATTAGCAGCAGACCACAGTTGTCATGGCTGTTGGTGTGACGACATATGCTGATGTCACGGTGAGTATCAGCCAATCGAAGCCCTTGAAGCGGATTGAAAATGGTAGTGGTTGCCAGATCATGACATCATCCACAGGCAGATATGTATTTATTTCCCTAGAGGAACATTTTGAAAATCAAAATGTTGAGCTTATTGTACATTTTTCAGAGAAATAATGGACAGTTCCATGATTTTTTTACTAAAAGTTCCCCTAATTAGACTAAATTCCAGCATTCGACAAAGGTGTCACCTTCCTTTTAAGTAACAAACAACCATACCATCAACTGTCATCTTCTTTAACGTGTTTGAGCTGAACATTGGCCCGAACAAAAGTGACTGATGAAGCTTCTTCGTCATTTTCATGCCATATCAACCACCCGTAGCGTTTTTCGCTATACCGCGCAGGAACCAATCTGGAAGGGGTGTTCAAACATATGGGCACAGGCAGAGCACACGGGGCCCGGACAGACCATGGAGAGCCCGGGAAGACCACAGGGAACTTTGAAACCCATAAGAGTCCGGGCAGCCCACAAGGGGCACAGGCAGACCACGGGGCCGAGACAGGCTGTAAAGGACCCGGGCAGACCAAAGAGGTCCCGGGTAGGACGCCAGAGGTCCGGGCAGAAAAATGGGGTTGACCGCAGGGGACCCGGAAAACCACAAGAGGCCAGCTGATCCACAAAGGGCCGGGGTAGACAACGGGGGCCCGGGTAGACCAAGCAGAGCCTGTGCAGACTAAAAGGGGCCAATGCAGAACACAAGGGCCACGGTGTCTCTACAGGGGGACATTTTGGAACACAGGGTTCAAAGGTATGCCAGGGGGTCCGAATGCAGACACTAGATGTCCAGGTCGACTTCAGGCGCCCGCATTCATGACAGGGCCTCGTCTGAGGCCATAGGGGACCCGCGCCTGCTGGACAACAGGGAGCCCAGTTGAAGTCACAGGCAGGCGTGTAGCATTGTGTACTTTTAGAGGTGCGCGAGCACCCCTAAACATTTTGAAAACACCACTAACTTTGAAAAGCATCCCTAAAACTTCGGGATGTTTAAACCAGATCTGCCGCCCAACCGGTCCCAGATCTATGTGAGCGGGCGTGGGGGGGAGGGGGTGTGTGGAGTGGGGGTAAACGCACCTATTCTCAGCCCATCAACAAATTTTACGACTCGGCTGGGAAAAAGCGCCCTTTAACTTGTTCACAAATTTGGTGGTTTAGGGCGCGCCGACAACAAAGGTCATGTGACTTTCACAAATTTACATCCCTGGTCACAGAGGGCCTGGGTGAATAACTGGGGCCCGGTTGAACTACAGATGGCCCGAGACTGCTGAATATATGGCCCCAGTTCGGACACAGAGATTATGGGCAGCCCACAGGGGCCTGGCAAGCATGCCAGGGAGCCCGGCTGCAGCCACAGTCAGCCCAGGTAGACTGCTTGAGCCTGGCTGTATCCAAGGGGCCCGCAATGTGGGATTGAGGGCGGGGGGGCTCGATCGGCTATTGAGGGGTTTCTCTGAGCATGGGGGCTCGAACCCCCAAATATCGGGAAGCTTGCGCCCCTAACCTCAGACTACCTCCGGCTATGCATTTACTATGGAAACTCGGTCATTTTGGGGGCGGGGGTAGGGGCTTGAGTCGCTCTATTCCCCTCTTGGATTCGGCACTGATACCTGTCCCTACCACAAAGCGCAAAAAGTGGTACACAACTGGTCCAAGGACTGGACCTAAGTAGTGACCTTTGTTTAAGCACTGTCACACACATCATAGGCGGGTCAAGGGGGTCATTTTCAGGTTCACCAAAATTTCACAATCTGAACCAGATTAAGATTTTTGGTAAAAAATTTAGTTTTAGAATTTTTGCCCCAACGACCGAAACCCCTGGATCCGCCTATGAAATTCGGGCCTCGATATACACCGACGTTAAGCAAAAGTCACACAATCGGACCTCGCTGTTCTCTAATGTCCTCGGTTTTTCAGCAATCTCTGGAAGATTGCAAAAACACATTTCCAACAAAATTCATAAAGTACTTCATTTCGGCCCTAAAGAGCATCAACAGTATAAAACAGTAAGTCGCTCTGACAATCTCAGGAGGTGGTCCTCAGTAGTGCACTTGGGACGTGGACCTCATTTTGCACGGCCTGTAAGTATTTTTTTTTTTTGTGTGTGTGTGTGTGTGTGTGTGTGTGTGTGTGTGTGTGTTGGTTCTGGGTAATGTTCCCAATTCGTCGCGGTTGGCCCCTTACCTCAGGGGTCCGGGCCGCGCGAGCAAAACAGGGGCGCAGCGGAGCCGCGCTGTCTGCACTCAATCTGTGGTCAGCGGCGTCAATTACGTCCGCCGTGTTCTGTTCTTTGATTCTTCCCCTTGCTGTTGCGCTGAAACTTTTAGTCCATGCCACCTATTTTACAGAGCTTTATTTTATATTGCTTTTAATCACCACCGATAGCAGTCAATCTCTACTCACTGACAGATAGACACGGCAAAGGCGAGACATTGCCGTCTGGAGGTCTTTCCAGCTCCGTTAAACAGCTGTCATGAAACAGCATCCTACGTATCCTGGCTACCAATATTCGGGAAGCGGGGTCGCAGAGCTCCAACAATGGGATATATTTTGCGTATGTAGAGTGTCGCATTGCAGGTTTTGCGCTCCTGCTCGGTGATGACAAATATCTGTCACACCATTCTCGGATGCTCGCGTTGAGGCATTAACGTGTAAGTGAATGCCTCCTTCATCAGTCCAGGGCGGAGAAACGCGAGTTACTGGCGATGCATGATTTATTTTACACACGTTAACAATACACTACACTTGAACTTCACGACAACATGCGGTACAAAATGACTAGAAGAATGGCCAGCAGACTATCGCCGTCCGGAGCGGAAGAGGGGGGCCTGGAACAGAAAAAAACAGAGGGTTAGATCAGACAATAATTACATCAAGTATTTGTGAAAGTTAGCTCAGAGACTCATCCACATGTGTTTCAAGCAGTGGAGAGAACAAGTTAACGCAAAGTCATTTCATAAAACAAAATGGATAGGTGTCAGTGTAGATAGCAGGTGCAAGGCTTCGGATAGCCCCGTTTGCAGTACCAAAACAATCAGCTGTGAGTTGCGGTACATATTTTGGCATCCCACATCGTAGGTGCATCACCCCAGAATGCTTTAGTTTAGACAAGAACGCTGCAGTTTAGAAAAGAAGATATCATTTTTAAAAATTAGAAAATCAACGCTAGAAACGTCACAATACAATAAACATTTAACGTTCTGCTTCCACAATATACACTAGTGATTACTAATGATCAATTGTGGTCGTGTTAAACTCACCAGACGCTTGGTCTTCCGGTACCACTGCACCACGGAGCGGTTGAAGCCCAGGGCCATCCTGGCCATGCCGATGAAGGCCTGGGCGTCGCGGAACGGCATTCCGGTGACGGGGTTCAGCAGTCGCGGACCAGCAGCGAGGTAGAAGTAGATGATCGCCGTCTCGGCCGGCGACCACCTCGCGAACTGGCTGCGGCTGCTGGGCTGCATTCCCCAGGAGCTGGACCGGTAGCTCTGGCCGTCGCCGAGCCCGTACTCGGCCCTGGCGACGGCGTAGAATGCAGCCAGAGACCCCATCTGTCGAGGCAGATATGGATATTTGTTACTACCGGAAATAGTCTATGGCGGGGTCTACGAATAGTTTGTGTGGGGGGCAAACCAACGTATGGGAAAACGCCTGAGGAAAATCACGAACACCGAATTTGCCCCAGTTCATCAGCTTTGAGGGCCTGGATACAGTTTTATATTTTTGAGGACAGCGATACCCTTGGTCCCCCTGAATCCATCAGCGGAATGACTAACTCTAAACTCCGTTAGGTAAGATTGCAATTTATCCTGGGATGAGACAATATACACAAAAAAGCAAATGATCTGGCACGTAGGCACATTAACTTTAGGCATGTGTCCTTTAAATATCAGGGAAAATAGATGACGCAGTGATACTTACCACCCGAATGCCTGTTTCTTCCTCGACCGCTACCGTGGCACCGGTAGGGAAGGGCACACTGCCAGTTCCCTGCGACGCAGTGTCAAACAATCAACGGCCTGCAATTGTACCCGTAAATTCACTTGAATAGTTTCGCCATCAGCGATTGAGGCCTTGCATATTTTCTAAATTCGATATTATGCACATTAAACCAGCCAACAGTTGGGTTCCCTGTCAATTACCAGTTGATTTACAAGAGCTGTATTTCGAAAGAATTAGTCGGATATATCGCGAAGAATGTTTACTTTCATCCGTGTTCTTCACCATGTAACATTTCTAATTATTCCAAAACGAATTAATGCTTACCAGTGAGCGGACGGCCTCCTGCAGCATCGTGCCTACTGCAGCTTGTGCAGCAGGCCAAGTGACCTGCGAAGCAGAATGGCAATGCTGAAATCAGTCTGCCTTATCTGGTGAAGGGATATTATTTTAGCGTGGGCTACACCATCAACAAAATTCACCTGGGCTATTGCACCGTGATTTGCAGTAACATCACATTATTAAATCATACAATGTATTCATACTTTAGAGGCGGTGAAAGTTTATTTGCATAGAACGCCTTGAAAAGACCATCGCTCGATTGATGATGGAATTTTGCAGGGGCTTCAGGGCCGTCTCCACCGCCACACATGATCAGGGCTGATTTGATATTTCATTTTCAGAGATAAGACCCGGTCTAACCTGGGGCCTTCCCTCAACAGGTGCAGGCAGCACTGCCTCTGTCGCTTCCCGACGGGGCGGCGGCGGCGACGGGGCCTCCCGACGGGGCAGCGGTGCCGGGGCCTCCAGACAGGGCGGCGGTGGCGGTGCCGGGGCCTCCAGACCGAGCAGCGGCAGCGGTGGCAGCATCTGCTCCAATGGAGCAAATGCTGCCTCCAGAGACAGCTGACGAGAAACACATTGCAATTAGTTATAATTATCTCTCTACCAGTCGGGGAGTCATGCTGATCACAAAGTTCCGGTCATGAAACACGTTTCAAATGAAGTACCGGGATACCATACATATTGTTTTTTTAAGAGCAAGTGACACATACCTTCCTCTTAGGACTTTAACTGAGCTACAGCGCGAGTCATTTGATCATTTCATTTCCAGTGATTAGAGCCTGCTAACCTGGGGCCTTCCCTCAACAGGTGCAGGCAGCACCGTCTCTGCCGCTTCCCGACGGGGTGGTGCCGGTGCCGGGGCCTCCCGACGGGGTGGTGCCGGTGCCGGGGCCTCCCGACGGGGTGGTGCCGGTGCCGGGGCCTCCCGACGGGGTGGTGCCGGTGCCGGGGCCTCCCGACGGGGTGGGGCCGGTGCCGGGGCCTCCCGACGGGGCGGCGGTGGTGCCGGGGCCTCCCGACGGGGCAGCGGCAGCGGTGGTAGCATCTGCTCCAATGGAGCAAATGCTGCCTCCAGAGACAGCTGACGAGAAACACATTGCATTAAAACATCATCATCTCTCTACAAGTCGGGGAGTCATGCTGATAAGAAAGTTCCGGCCGTGAAACATGTTTAAAAGGAAGTACTTCAGTATCATACAGTTCCTTTTGTGACGGGAAAGTGACAAACGTTTTCCTGTCAGCAATTACCTGAGCTACAGCGCGAGTCATTTGTATTAAATTTCCAATGATCCAATGCTAACCTGGGGCCTCCCCTCCACCGGCGCGGGCAGCACCGTCTCTGCCGCTTTTGTGCAGGACGGCCGTGCCGCCGCCGCCGACACTCTTGCTTGTCCTCCGCCAGTCGTCGCCACCGGCCGGTGTCAGCGACAATCTGGTCAGAGGCTGTACGTCGGCAGTTCTGGTGCACATTATTTCAGCCAACATAGACTCCAATGGTTAGCCAGAATTGCCGACTGGGGTACCACGTTTGCCGACAAATCATCTGATAGTCGGCAAAAGCGGTACGAAAAGCTCCAGGGCAATATACATATCAATCGACTCAAGTCAAGTTATTGACACATCAAATCAAGTTATTGAGCCAAGTCTGAAATCCTGCTGGAGTAGCCCCAGATGACCTCTCAGACGTCACCGGTCAAAACTTGAAACATGAACCTATAAAGATGCCTAGGTTACTACGATTTGGGGAATACAAAGGTATTCCAGGCAGTATCTACAGAAATAGAGTGATTTTTCAGTCAATTTCCGTTTTCCCAACGCACTTCCAATGAAGAGGTTATGATCAGTACCTGACCCTAGGTCATCGATATGAAAAGTCCCGGAATGTTTTTTAGTACACGGTGGGCTCATTACATGTTGTACGTTTGAATTTGATATTCACTTTTTTCTTTTTATGCCACCTTATACATTTTTAGAGGTAAGACCACTTGGCCTGCACTGGTGACGTGACCTGATATGAGGGGCATTCCACGACAAATTGACAAATCGATGGGTTGAAATAACACCGTCATATCTCAGATTTTCATGAAAATTTGGGGTAGGGTTCTCAGTAGGGCTGATAATCCCGGGATCGGGATCCCGGGATCCCGGGATTGTATTAATCCCGAATCCCGGGATTATATATTTCCGAATCCCGGGATCCCGATATTTTCCAGCACTAAAAATATCGTGGAAAGCGTCGTTGATAGTATTAAAAATCATTATAGAATCCAACAACATGCTACAGCGTTGTCTTATATTTAATATTTCACCTACTTGAAATGTTCAAACACAAGCAAAAGCCAGGCTCTCTCTTCTGCATGTACGTAGATTATACCTGGCATCACTTCACAGATCACACCGTGTCAGTTTCTCTGTTCGAGCTCGTTCTCTCTCTCTCTCTCTCTCTCTCTCTCGCCGCGGCGTCGTCCCCTGAAGCATTCAGTCTCAGGTCATATTACTCGGGAGGTTGCCGACTACCTCGACCATCGAATAGGAGTGGTTGAATTGCTCGTCTTATCTGTGAGGGAGCATGTCCTCCGACTCAGTTACTCTCAGTGCCTGCTGTCAGTGTGACCCAGAAGGCAGTCAGGGCCAATGACTGATTTTGTGGAATTTAAGGGCAGTGCGGTGTGGGAAAATTTTATTAGAAGTCCGGATGGGAGCACAGCAAAATGTCGCCTTTGTAAAAAGGTATTAAAAATAGCTGGAGAATCAACCAAAGCACTTGACGTTCATCTCAAAAGTAAGCATGGTGGTGAAAGCGTTGCTGGACCATCCCTATCCAGGGAGACCCCGCAGAACTTGTCCAGTGAAAGTAGCTCCAAAACATCGAAACCTACGACAGGAATGAGGAACCTGGATTCCTACTACGTCTCTAAAACTGAGGAAGACCTGGATTCCATCCTAGCTATCTCGTAAGGAAGCACAGGACTTAGTTGTGCACATGATGGGAAGAATGGGAGAACAGATGCATGCTACCGAAGTAGGTGTAGATACAGAAGTGATGGACGCTGATGATCCTGAACCAGCGCAGTCGCTTCAGTCGATGCTTCAACAAGCTCTAGATAAGAGTTCCAGAGCCAGATCACAGTTCAAGTGCATCCAGACTAAGTCTCTCCAATCCTTCGCTTATGACCAAGGCCATAAGGAAAGAATTGGAAAACTTGCCTGTCTCAGGAAGGACGGGCATGGTAGCGCTGTCCTACAGCTGGCTCAAGGGCATAGTTCCTACGAGTGTTGAGTCGGAACGTGTGTTTCCAACTGTCGGGAATATCGTCACTAAAGTACGGTCGAGTCTCAGCGGCGAAGCCGTTGATGCCCTTTGCTTCCTTAACCCTCGCCCCACCGGGAGGCCATCGATGCCCCCTAAGGTTTTTCAAGATAGCAGAAAAACAACGAAACGCAGCACAGGTTGAGGGCTCTATCTCTCACCGCATCATTTTCTCACCATCCCTGAAAATCTTTACCCCGGGTCACCCAAGGTCAGGTCACCAGGCGAGGTCAACCAAGGTCACCTCACTACAACTTTGGAGCTCTATAAGATCTACATTTCTTAGTCGATCGATTTGAAACTTGCTACACTTCATGACCCCTCCAGGGTCTACAAAGTGTATATCCGGGATTTTTCGATTTCGTGACCTGAGGTCAGGTCACGAGGCGACCTTTCCCATTGGAAAAGCTTGGGGAAAAGCTGTCTTTTGATTTAGAAGTCACAAAAATGATTGCAAATGCTCAGACTGCTCAGACTGCTCAGAACAGCGTTTTTGGCCACACTTTCACGAATCCCAGGGGTCATATTTGCCCTTTGACTTTTCCAAGGTCATCCAAGGTCACCAGGGGTCAAAAACAGTATTTTGACAATAACTTTTGACCTAATTAAGCTAGAGCGCTGAATCAAACACCATCGTGTATGTGCCGTCACTGGCTTTCATTTGATATACAACAAGATCACTTTCTGACCTTTGGTGACCTCTGGTCATATAAGGTCACGAGGTGACCGCTGGAGGTCAAACCACTTGCGGGAGGTCTTTACGTTTCACATAGTGGAAAAAGGTCTGGCAATTTCCTATCAAATGTACTTTACCAGATCTCGATACCTCTAATGGCATAAGAGTTATGCCCAGTTTTCTTAAGCATTGCATATTTGAGTGAAAATAGCCTATCGTGACCTTTCTTGACCTCTGGAGGTCAAACTATTGACCTGAACGCTTAAACATGCAAAGTGATTTCTTTCTGAATTCACGTGAGCTTTCTAATGCACTTCGCAGATTTGCGCTAACCCCCATATTTTCGGAGTTAGAGGGGTGCCATCGATGGCCCCGATGGGGCGAAGGTGGTGCCTGACCCCCGGTGGGGCACGGGTCAAGTGCTACTATCGTGGCAGGTGACTTTTGTGACCAGGACAGAATAGGCCGGGTCACAATAGGTAAATACCTCTACTGTAATATGATTAGAAATATAACCAAGAAATATATATTGTCAATATCATTCATATGTCTATTTGTTTGGGGAGCAGAGCATTTTATTCTGTTTAGCGTCCATATGAATTTTCATGTGCTTTCCGCATGGTGAAAATATTATGCTATGAGTTATCCTTAACGGGAAATATTTACTATGCTGTTAAGAATACGCCACATACGTTATCTAAAGCAGACACTAGTTTTCGACATGTTTATTGAAAAAAATTCCCAGTCCCGGGATCCCGGGATATCCCGGGATTGAGGGTCGATGAATCCCGGGATCCCGGGATTGCAAAAATGTCCCGGGATTATCAGCCCTAGTTCTCAGTGACGCTGAAAACGACTGTGGTATTTTAAGTTTCGTCCGGATAATTGTTTCGGAGTTATAGCCTCGGGCAATCCAGCATCGGATGCGTACATTGGACTTTTCGCTTGAGCTTTTAGCCATTTAAATTAAAGGTGTTCCTTCAAGAGGTTACATGAAAATAATAACAAAGAGTCTGAACAATACAAATATGTAAGTTTGATTAAATTAATTGGCACGAATATGTATGAAATCTAATTCCAAACTTTTGCAAAGATAAGCATACATATTTTTTTTATTTTTATTGACTTCAAAACAACTTCATGTGAAAGAACATTGCTTAAACTAAATATGACACCAATAAAAATGGAGACTACAGAGCAAAATCAGTAACGAGCACCGCAGACCAAGCCCAACACCGTCACCGGCCACTCAGCCTGCAGTCGGCACGCTGCATAGACGCATCCGATTTGAAGTGGGGTAACGGGGAGGGGAGAATTCGGTGACATTGCGAATGAACTAGATGTGGTGTGGAGGCTACTATTGCTTACATAAAAATTTGGCCGTTCTGAAAAAAACTAAACGTATTACCGGAACATTCGGAACAATTCCGACACTGGTGCATTTGCTGGAAAATGTAGTGGGAGGATTATGCGTCAGAAGCCGATTATTACTGTTATCTTAGTAGTTTTAAATAGTTTTCTTTTTCTACCCATACCCTAAAAAAGTTGCATGTATCCCAGTTCAATTTATATTAGAAAGCACACATCACAAACAAACAAACAGTCACATAGCGTCGACGCCGACAACTGCTTTTCGAACATATGAGATTAAGACATGCTGCTTTATCTAAGATCTGGCCCACGGATCGGAAGAACGACTCTATCACATGGTGCCATTGAACTTCACAGATCCAATTCGAAACTTGAAGCTTCTGTCCCCCATCATTCGAGAGCTCATGGACAATAACGGTCTCCGAATTAACCGGTACGCACTTGTGAATCTTCAATGTTACTTTTCTCGCGACTGCCTTATTGAAGCGTTTTCTGAGCTCAGTAGCTAATTTGAGTACTTTTTGTTGAAGCATTTTGGGTAGAGATCGAGGCAAGCAATGGAGCACTGCTTTCCGTGTCCCCTTCTAAGCATGTTTGCTGAGATCGTAAGGGGATGGGTAACTCTCCTGCCAGTAAAGGTGGCCCGGGGCTTCATACCAGCGGGTGTTAAAAAGTACACTGGAGCGGAGCCTCGGAGGCCCCACCTCCTTTTTTCTAGGTGGCCGGAGAACCCGTCGTGGCCAAAAAACGCTATTTCGCTAATTTCAAGAATATTCAACGGCACATCGATTGGTCAAATAACCTTGAAAATCGGCCCTTAATTTTGTAGTTATAGGCTTTCAAAGTTAAACCCTTTATTTTGAAATCGCTGCAATCGCGCGGTTGCACCAATTCGCGTACATCAAAGACCAACTGGCAACGTTATAGTGCCATATAAAACGAGATTATATGTCAATTTCACCCCTGATGAAGGTCAAGGTCACATTTCAAGGCCATACCAGTATTCTCAAAGTCATTGGTCCGGTGCTTCCGGTCGCATGGCGTTACCCAGTATGACGTATATTATGCTACAACGTCATAGTTAAGCTAAATCAATGTAAACGTCAAAGTCACAGGTCAAATTAAAATGTCATTAGTAAAGGTCAATGCTCATTTCCCGTCCAACGGTTGCTACTGTGCTAGTCATTGTGTAAATAAGGGTAATAAGTCATATTGTGACGTCATTGGTCAATGACCTTGAATGACCTTAACCCCAAAAATTAGGTTTACAGTTCTTGGGACGTTCTCACTATGACCTTGCTCTGTTTCTAGTGCATTCTGGACTTCTTTGAGCTTAATGGCGGCATTTCTGGATGAATACCCAGCACGGCTAATACTTGACTTTTATGACCTCGTTTGAACTTGACGATATTGACCTAGGCCAATTAAGGTCAGTCATAATATATATTTCAATAGTTCCCACCCAGTCCCCAACCGCAGTTTTTCTAAGCCTCCTAGTTTCCGAGAGCTCAGGGGCCTACCAGTCCCCCCTCCATTGCCCGAAGTGTTGGACGCCTCTCCAGTGCGGGTGTTAAGGAATGGATATTGATTACAATTTATTGTTTTAAATACATCCTTACCCTCATTGCCAACAAATTCCACCATTGACACCTTTTTCGTGACCAGAGACGTTTGATAGTTGCAGCGACGACGGGCCGCGCTGGCGAACGAACCTCACACATGTGGGGATCGAGACGTTTGGGAGCTCAGATCTCGCTTTCTGTTAAAGTCTCCATTATTTTTATTACTGAATATTATAGAGAAATATATAAAGAGTAATGTGAGCCTCAAAAAGTTTAAAATAAAACATAGGAATTTGTTATATATTTTGAAAAATTGGAGAATGTATAATATATTTAAAATTTAATTTTTAGAAAATGAGCCAGAATTCCTAATTCGTCCTTAAGATACCTAGATGAAGTTTTTATGCCATTTGTAGAAGCATACAGGTAAAATTTCGTCTTTAAAAAGACATACAAGTGAGTATGGTCAAAATGCCTGAAGGTATAATTTTCAAGCCGTAAGTCAGGGAGGAGAATGAATACGAGAATCGTCATCAGCTCCATCAATAGCCCCCCTGACAAAAAATACACCGAAATCTGCGACATGAGGGTGGTATCGACTTGGCGATTTGTCATGGAATGCCCCATGACCCAGACTTAAACTTTTGGGGAAAGATGTGGAATTGAGCGAGAATAAGGTGCACGAAGTACTGCGGGTGCAAAGTCGTATACCACACACCCATATTACAGCTTTGATCTGATAAGAGATCTGTACAGAGTTATAAGTGTTTTCCGGTTTGATTCGTAAGTCATACGAGTATGAATTTTAACGATGTTAAGGCAATTAAAAACATATCTACCTTAGTCCCTTAACGTGGGAAGCATACACGAGTCTACGGTAGAGCAGACTCTATCGAATCTATTTCTCTATCGAAAATACTTGAACCATTTTTTGTCAGGTCACATTTGAGGCCACTAGAGGTAAATACATGCCGTCATAGGGATAACATGTAAATGAAGGTTTTCGGTCATCACATCTTAACAAGTAAAGAAAGAGAAAAACAATTTAAACCCTTTGAATCCTCGCAGCCAGCCAAATCTAATCATATATCACATGACCTTGTTAGGTCAAATATTAGACTTGACGTGACCTCAGGTCAGGTCAAGGTCAAATCAGGTAAAATGCATATCATTAGAACCGCAGGACACGGAAAATATAATGCAGTTACAGTCAAGGCTCTATCGCCATCCATTATTAAGTTATTCTGTTTAAACCATTTTCCCATGTATTTCCAATGGGGAGGTCATTGTTCGTACCTGACCTTAGGTAATGGATATAAAAAATACCGGAACAAATTTTAAAGAACTCGGTGCGGCCATTATGTGATATAAGGTATGATTGGATACGTTCATCCTGCTCTGACTTATGCTATCTTAAACTTTAAGTCCGGTCACTTGACCTGTACTAGTGACCTGACCTGAGATGACCTAACCTTAAAATGTTGAAAAAGTTGTAGAAATGATCAGGAAAAAGGTATGCCAAGTACGGCGGCGCTACGTGCCGCCGTTTTTATGCTGCCTCAAAAAAGCCCGAGGAGGGGCGGATACCCGCCCCGCCCCGTCATTGCGCGTGTTAATCGTTATTTCCTGCAAAGTTATTGACCCAAGGCTGGAGACCTACTTAACTACCCCCAGATGACCTCTCAGAAGTCACAGGTGAACAACTGCAGCATGAACCTGGAAAGTGGCCCAGGATACTACGATTTGGAGAATATAAATGTATATAAGCTGTATCTACACAAGTGCAGCCCAGTTTCTGTTTACACATGGATTTCCAATGTAGGGGTCATGATCTGTATCTTACGCTAAGTCATCGATATTTCAAAATACCGGAACATATTTTATACTGCACGCTGGGCCCCTTATGTGATATGAGTTACAATTGAATATATTTACCGTGTTCTTACTTGTGCTACCTTAAACTTATTTGAAGGTGAGGTCATTTGACCTGCACTGGTAACCTGACCTGATATGACCTAAGCTTAAAATGTGGCGAACATGTGCAGAATTGATCAATGATAAGGTGTACAAGGTACTGTGGCGCTTAACGCCGCCATTTTTTCGTGCCGCTTAAAAACCCAGGGGGAGTGTTCAAACACCCCCCACTGGGACGAGGGTTAATCATATTTTTTCTAGCAACTCGAAATGAGAGATGAATCCAAACCTTTGCCGTTGGTTTGGTCTTTGAATGGAAAGCGATTATAACGTACCGTTCGCTTGTTAATCTGGTCCTCAAAGAGAATGTGTTAGCAGAAGAGAATACCAGTGAATGAAAGCAAAATACTTTTCAATGTTCAAGCATAGCGTATTCCCCTTCTGAAGCTCCTGATAACCTCAGCAGTTGGTGCATCATTGTAGCCCAAAAAGACGATTATAATAGAAATATTTTGATGATAAAAATAAACCACCACAAACTTTTGAGACATGCTTCAACATGGCGATAGCTGGGTCCAGCATGCTATTTCTGCAAAATTGACACATTGTATACGCTGTTCCTCCTCCCTCCCTCACTCTCTCCCTCTCTCTCTCTTTCTCGCACTCGCTCTCTCTCTCCCCCTCTCTCTCCCTCTCTCTCTCTCTCTCTCTCGGGAAACCTCCGTGTTTCCGAGTAAATATTGAACTCTGTGGGAAAAATATTTTTCCTGATCTCTGGTCAGTCTGTGATAGCTGATAACCTCAGCAGTTGGTGCATCATTGTAGCCCAAAAAGACGATTATAATAGAAATATTTTGATGATAAAAATAAACCACCACAAACTTTTGAGACATGCTTCAACATGGCGATAGCTGGGTCCAGCATGCTATTTCTGCAAAATTGACACATTGTATACGCTGTTCCTCCTCCCTCCCTCACTCTCTCCCTCTCTCTCTCTCTTTCTCGCAATCGCTCTCTCTCTCCCCCTCTCTCTCCCCTCTCTCTCTCTCTCGGGGAAACCTCCGTGTTTCCGAGTAAATATTGAACTCTGTGGGAAAAATATTTTTCCTGATCTCTGGTCAGTCTGTGATAGACACCTTCACGCATGAAATATTTAAACACCAACATCCTTCGCGGACAGCATTAATACAGCCTGAATAAAATACGATTCTTCGCAGCGTGTTTGCATTTTTCTGTAGCGCTACCAGTAAGATGGCTACATCTCGCCAAGCATGACGTCACACTGTCACTCTCTTATTTGGCAGACAGCTACCAGTTTTATGTCACAAGCACCCCCCCCCTCCTTCCGCCTTCACTTACCTTTGGGCCGTGCCCCGTTCCTTTCCACTCAGCAGAAACCCATCTCGAAACTCCTGACTTCAGCGAACTCGGCCGCCGGCTGGCCTGTGCCGACTCCGCCGCCGTCTCGCCTGTACCGAGCAGCAGCCTTGGATAGTAGCGCTGATAACCAAGTCGATAGAGAACAAAGCATGGGAAGGAATATCTGAAAATGGCATTCCACAGCTATTTTCTGAAGCACACTTTAAGACACTATCACTTCCGTTGACAAATTCCCACTGATCTTCTCGCAATGAAAGTGAACGCGCCTCCACCAATCAGCGTCCACCATGCGCCGGCAGCCGTATCATGCCCGCGGGGCACAGAGGTGAGAGGTCACGCTAGCCACCGCTGGCGCCGCGGCAGCGGCGCGCCGGTGGGGAGGGGTCGGGATGCGCATTATAAAGTCCACGTGTGTGGTGGATATTGCGTCGGTGGAAATTTGTTTCTATTCTTGGACTGAAGCAGGGTAAGTAGTGTACGAGAAAATTTGTGCACATGGCTGGATATATGAGTGAGGTACTTGGACCTTGTGTGGTGTTGACAGCATTGTTAAAGTATAAGTTAATTGAATGGTTGTAGGTGAACATGATTGATAGTAAAATTGTTGGCGTTGATTGGGAGAACAAAGTGTTGTTTTTCCAATTAGGATATTTATTAAATAGTTTTATGGATTGCGATTTTGTGTCTGAAGAATGGTTTCTCGGGTGCGACAACGGATTCCAAAATTTAACCAAAAAGAAAAGAAAAAAACAAATCTGGAGGATTGGATGGGACAAGTGATTGCTATACCACTCCCTGGATCTGTCCTTGCAAATTGTTTGTTTTGCAAGATATCCCGATCTAGGTACGTTTCAAACAGCGCGAGAAGTTATACGGTTCCTGTTAATGGTAGGAAAAACAAGTTTTCAGTACTTACATTTACAGTGCGATTCTAGTTTTTCCCGGCGACGTAGATTTTCAATCAGAGTGGGGAAGGGGCCCGGCAGTCCTCTGTTCCTACGCTTATGGGTGAGACAACATGTGTTTGTTTGAACATGGTCACTAAAGTTTTGGAATTCAGAGAGTTCAGAGAATATGACTTTCAGAGGTGAAAAATAAGAAACGATTCTAATGAATCGGTGGCGTTTCTAGGCCGCAGAGTGGGCAGTGAAGGGTCAGCTCGAAGTTTCATCGAGAGGGTCAAACCCGTCTTAAGCAAACAGGACACGTACGGGCATGTGCGTAGAAAACGGGGGATGCGCCCGCCCACTAATCGCAAATCAGATGGGGGTGACCCAATTATGGACCCCCACTAATTTTGTTTGCATTTTCTCCTTTACTTGCGTGAAACTACATGCGTGTGTTGATTGAGTTGCATCGTCGTTAGTGTTTCATATGCAGCCTAAATTCTCAGAACTTGACTCTCACCCGCTCCCCCGGTCTTAGTCCGGTCGAGGGAGAGGTAACTTGTACAGGGGGCACAATCTGGAGCAAATGGGCGCCAAGTTTGGGTGGTGCAACCTATCTGGTGGGTGTCAGGCTTAAGCCAACTCCCCATGCATTTCCAAAGGACATGGCCCTGAGCTAACCTCTGGTCATCGATATATCGTTATTGCAGTTTGTATTCAGTGACCTTACTGTGAGCTAAGTCTCAGATCGATGAATTGAGTTGATCTTACTTCCGCGCCTATTAAAATTGTGGTTAGGTCACTCGTTTTGGACTGGCGACCTGCAGACGACTCCTCTCCATCTCAAAGACCCCGCCAAGACATGTTTCGCGGTGAGTCGGTCGTCACAACGAGGGCACTGCGGTGGGGTACGGCCGGCTAAAAGGTACAGCCGGTTCCATACTGATTAGTAGGTATTAGGCCGCTGTCTGTTTGCGAACTAGCTCTCAAGTGGTGGTCCTTGCCGACACCATTGTTGGCTCACCTGCTGCGTTTGAACTGGACGCACGAACTGACGTGTAAAAAATACTTCATCAGGTCAAAAATTCTGAATGAATTGCGAAAAGACGCGTAAAATCATCGGGATCAGCAAAAACAGTTTTGTGTCCATAATTTTCTAAATTGACGTCTCGTCTTTTTTCAGGGTCCAAAATTTAAAAATCACGTCAAAATACATTACTAGCAACGAAAACTTTTGTGAGATGTGTAATCGTTAGTAAGATAATTCTTAAAACAACTGGCTCTTATACCTACCAATCAGTGTGGAACCGGCTGTACAGGTGAGTAGGGTGGGTGCTGCACTGCACGGGCGTAACACTGTCTCCTTATATGCCAACCCCACTCAGCCATGTCCGAATTCCGACGCCGGGGTGTCGGGCTGAGGAGCGTGAACCAGTATCGATACGGCTTCAATGACGGTCGTCAAAAAAACGTGTGTACACAGTGTGTTCCGGGGTCTGGTTTAGTTTCAGGCCGTAACGCATTAATACGTATCGGCGATGCAGGTCAAGCGGCCAGAGGTCGAAAAAATCTTCCAACTCGCCAACGATGTTGGGAACATAATGGGCAAGATTGTGCACACCCCAGCGTGAGAAGTTGACACTCAGCCTGCCAATACACTATTTAAGATTTAAAGAGGATCAGAGGGTCGCGAAAATTGGTTACAAAAGTTTGGTTTGAAATTCCATTGGTGACACTTGAACACATTGGCTTTCTCCGATCTCTGCGAGCGGCGTTTCGTGCATATCCAGGGGCGCCGCCACGGAAGTTTTACAGGGGAGGGGATGGACTCTGGCTGGTGCTGACCGGGGGATGTAAATTTTGAGCATATTCGGTACCTGGCAGCATTAAGGACGATGGACCAAAAATTTGGGGGAACGTCCCCCCGTACTTGGCCAACAGGGGGTGACACGTCCCCTCAACCCCCCCGCTTTCGGCGCCCAAGCGCATCTACGAGGAAGCCTGCGACAGGTTATGTGCAGAACGCACCGCTTATAATTTCCAATGCCAGGTTTTGATTGTGTCCAGTATTCGCTTAATACCCGCCCCGGTAGGCCTCCGAGCTTCCTTCGTCATGGTTGGGGGAGGGGGTGTACAAACCCTCCCCTTAGAACTCGGCTGCTATGCGGGTTGGCAAACGCTGGTGGATAGGTCATAAAAATTCAGGAAGAAACGACATGGGCCACTTTTAGGTTCAGGTCAATATTGAGGTCATGACAGGCCAAAGAAGGTGGCATGTTAGAGAAGGGTTTCGAGGATTTTGCGTCTGACAGTGTTAATTTATAATAGTCTTTTAAGCACCATTCACTTCCTCTCGTTACGGCCAATCGAATAATGTATGGTATGACTATACTAGGTCAAAACATAATAATGATCCAACCAAAGGTCAGGTCAAGGTCACCATCTGATCTATTATGCCCTGGAGCTTTTCGTACCGCTTTTGCCGACTATCAGCTGATTTGTCGGCAAACGTGGTACCCCAGTCGGCAATTCTGGCTAACCATTGGAGTCTATGTTGGCTGAAATAATGTGCACCAGAACTGCCGACGTACAGCCTCTGACCAGATTGTCGCTGACACCGGCCGGTGGCGACGACTGGCAGAGGACAAGCAAGAGTGTCGGCGGCGGCACGGCCGTCCTGCACAGGAATTGCGGTGGATGCGATGAACATTATGTTGCAGCAGGGGCGGATGCAGTAAGGGGGATCTAATTAAGTTTTCTTAGCTCGCTTTTTTCTTGCGTAGTCAGGAAGCGTGCTTTAATTGGGAGTGCAACAGTGCCGTCGTAGGGCGATTGGCTTAGTGCCGTGCATGGTAGTTGCGTTGGTTGCGATGCTCATTACGCTGCAATAGTGGCAGAGCCAGGAGGGGAGCATTAATGAATTTTCCGATTTTGCTTTCAAAAAGTACGCAGGTTAATGGCATGACTGGGCGACGCGAATTGAAGTTGTGTCGTCACGCTTAATATTATATTATATTAGTGGCGGGACCAGGAAGAAATGTTGTTCTTAAAATTTATCTATAATTTTAAACAGTTGTGTTTCCAGTAAGAGGTCGATAGCGTGACGGACTGTGCCGCCAATCGTAATTAATTCGGTTATGCACAAAATTGTTGATGTCGTTTTTCATCATACACCAGCACGGTGGATGCCACATATGCCTGAGTGCAAGAAAAGTGTGAGTAGACCCACTTGCAGTCGACCCACCCGTCGGCACTTGTGGTAGAAAAGGCTTGGAGTGAAAAATGAGGTAGAAACACACCGTTGATATTTTGGCAATGAAAAAATACCACTGGACCCTTGCCCGGTATATTTCCATTGCAAGAATGTAAAAAATCGACTCCAGGCGAGCCTTTAAGGGATTATTTTTATCCTAGAATAGACTGTTGAGAGTGTTGCAAGCCTTAGCAATCATAAATTAACCAAAAACACCCCTTTAACAGGAATTCCCAGCAAAAACACACAGTTGGCAATGAAAAGATACCCCTGGACCATTGCCGGGACCCTTGCCGGGTATGTTTACATTGCCAAAATGTCAACGGGCGGGTTTCGACTGAATGACTGCCTTTTATTGACTAAACCAACACTGGAATGGACAATTGGGCGTGGTGTAAGCCTTAAACAAGCTCCAACACAAGTTTGGAGAGCAAAATGTGGTTTAAACACGGAGTTGACAATTTGGCAATTTAAAGATGCCACTGGACCCTTGCCCGGTATATTTCCATTGCCAGAATGTAAAATGGATTCCAGGTAAATTAAGGCCTATTAGTGATGTTTTAATGCTAGATTGGACATTCAAGCTTGTTGTATGCGGTAGCAATGCTAGATAAACACGCCTTGAATAAGTATTTCTCGACAATACACTGAGTTGACAATTTAGCAATGGAAAGATACCACGGGACCTTTGCCGGGAATACTTTTATTGCCAAAATGTAAATAGCTGATTTCAGGTGAATGAGAGCCTTTGAGTGATTATTCTCATCCTAAAACTGTTCATTGAGAGTGCTGCAAGCCGTAGCAATCATAAATCACCCAGAAACACCCATTTAACCGGTTTCCCCAGTCAAACAACGTAGTTGCATTTTGGCAATGAAAATATACCATTGGACCCTTGTCGGGTATTTATTCATTGCCAGAATGAAAAAATCGATTGCAGGTGAAATAAGACCTTTTAGTGATTATTTTCATACTAGAAGGTACCATTGAGTGTGTTGTGAGCTGTCACCCCTTTATCACCAGGGGTGGGCGCTAAATCTACTTTGGGGACGGTCACCTCGGTCAAAACAGTAAGTCATTGTGGTCAGATGAATATCGGGTGAGCATATGAAGAGATAGAACAAAATTCGTTTGTGAGCCTTTCTAGGAAGGATGCCTCAACTATACAACAAAGTCAACATAAGCCTCATCCATTTCTACATTTTTCCATCTCTGTGGCAATAGCAGGCCGAACGACATTTTCACCTGGTGTCGGCCGCCCCTCCGCTGGACGCCATTGCTGCCGCTGTCGCCACCCCCGTCACCTCCCCCTTCCTGGCACTGCCTTGGGAGACCACCGCCGGCCGGCACCCGACTTGAAAATGCGCGCCAACGCTTCGCGCCAGATTTTGAAGCTAATCGACCCTCTGTGACCAAACCCACAAAGGAGGGATGAAGCTCCTTACAACTGGCGCATCTCCCCCGCACCGACCAAATGTGGCCCACCACTTAGGTTCATGGCACCCAATTTCCAGTGTGAAGTAAACCTAGCCTAATTTGTCCACACTATTTGCAGTATACTGCAAAATTTCGTTCTTATTTTCAATGGGCTAAAGAGGACAGCGTTTGAGAGCATTGAGGCATTAGAGGGAAGAAAATTTCCGAAATGTCAGAACCTTAGCCCGTGCCTCACCGGGTCCATACGTAAGCACTGCTACCTACCTGTCCCAGCACGTTTAGACCACACTTGGGACAGAAAGTGACAGCAGTTACATGACAGACGGCTGACTGCAGACATTTTCTAGTGCTTTCAATCCCCTCCGATTTTCTGGAGGGGTCTCCTGGGCATCCCGCAAAAAAGCCGAGTGTTGAATAACCAATATCAACTTTAGTGGCGGGCACAGTGGCCTTGTACAGAACGCCTGATAAAAAGCCCTTATGCAAGTAAGTAAGAGGCAATATTCAATAGGCCAGGTCACGCTCAGTACCACTTTTCAAGCAGGAATCGAATAGAGTGAGAGAGGACCTGGGTCTTCTATTGCAATCCAGGACACTTGCAATACAATTGTATACTGTTGTGAAGAACGAAAACAAAATAATGTGGATGCAAAACTCCTTGAGCAGATGTGAGGTCAACAACTTTGATTTATATGCACATAAAATTATGTGTAGATTCCTAAGATACTGATCACTTCAAGACGGAGTTTGAACGACAGCACAGTTTAGGAAGAGAATGCGGTAAGCTATCATGGAGGTCGCCGACATTAATGTCTATCTGTATATGGATCCGATGCACCTTGAATATGTGTAAGCGTAGTTTTAGGAAAACGTGTTGCTAATCTTAAATGTTTTCATACTAAATTTCAGCTTGATGGTTTTCTACGACGGGCTGCAGATGAAGACAAGTCCATACGTAAGCACTGCCACCTAACTGTCCCAGCACGTTCAGACCACACTTGGGACAGAAAGTGACAGCAGTTACATGACAGACGGCTGACTGCAGACATATTCTAGTGCTTTTAATTCCCCCTCCGATTTTTTGGAGGGGTCTCCTGGGCATCCCGCAAAAAAGCCGAGTGTTGATTAACCAATATCAACTTTAGTGGCGAGCACAGTGGCCTTGTACAGAACGTCTGATAAAAAGCCCTTAAGTAAGTAAGTAATAGGCAATATTCAATAGGCCAGGTCACGCTCAGTACCACTTTTCAAGCAGGAATCGAATAGAGTGAGAGAGGACCTGGGTCTTCTATTGCAATCCAGGACATTTGCAATACATTTGTATACTGTTGTGAAGAACGAAAACAAAATACCGTGGATGCAAAACTCCGCCCGTAGGAAGTTTTAAATCGATCGACTTAGAAATGTAGCTCTTATAGAGCTAGAAAGTTGAAGTGAGGTGACCTTGGTTGACCTCGCCTGGTGACCTGACCTTCGGTGACCCGTTGTATAAAATTTCAGGGATGGTGGGAAAATGATGGGGTGAGAGGTAGAGCCTTCAACTGCGGTGCTGCACCTCGTTGTTTTTCTGGTATCCTGAAAAACCTTAGGGGAACATCGATGGACCCGGTGGGGCGATGGTTAAGCGGCTTTGCAGAGCCAACTTTGAATGCCGTTATTTTTAAGAAAAACTGACAATATCGCCTTCAAATGCTCAATATCAAAAACAAATTTGATGTAGAATGGTGGAGAAAGAACAATGTTTTCCCATCGACTCATACTGTTCTTGTGAGAGCCGGCTGAAATCGACAAATTTTAACATGGGACCTATTGAGTGAAGGAAAGCTTTGTCGCCAGCGTGACGTCACAGTAAAGGCGGCTCCTGATTCGTGGTTGGGGGCTGCCAACTGACTTCTCAACGAGTCGCAACAATAGCTTCGCGCGTGCCGTCCAGACTATAGCCCTGTTCCAGCTGTCAGCACAGTTTTGTCAGCACCAATCAGCGGGCCGCGTTGCGCCTATGTCACAGGACTGTAGCCTCTCCCCGGGAACTAGTTCTAGAGGTTTTACGGGCTGACGGCCTGCTGTTTGTGCTGATGAAAAACCGTAGGTGCACGAAGTGCAGCCTAATATTTTTTAATGGTTTAAAGGTTTAAGTTCCTTTTGCTTAGCACAAACAAAAGTGCTAAGCAAGTTACTTTTCTGGAGGAAAGTTTAGAGGTCCTGCTGACAAAACTGTGCTGACAGCTGGAACAGGGCTTATAATTGCCATGACTACCAGCGAGTCGCGCGAACAGAAGTGAAGTAACTCCGAGCGCTCTATTATTGGAGATATACCACGCGAAATAAGGTCGATTTTATATGCAATTTCAAAAGTTTTCATACTAAATTTCAGCTTGATGGTTTTCTACAACGGGCTGCAGATGAAGACAAGTCCATACGTAAGCAATGCCATCTAACTGTCCCAGCACGTTTAGACCACACTTGGGACAGAAAGTGACAGCAGTTACATGACGGACGGATGACTGCAGACATTTTCCGGCGGCTACCACTTGCAAATAGACAAAAATTTACATAGAACAAGAGATAAGAAAACAACAGTAAAGGGCAGCCACTCTATACGCATTTTAGAGGAGGGCTTGAAGGCATCGAATTGGAACAAAATTGTAAACCCTCTCCCCTCATGGGGTGGCATCGATACCCCCCCCATGTTTTTCTTCCAAATAGCAGAGAAACGACGAGGTGCAGAGCCACAATTGTGTGGTATCCCACTAAATCATCTTCCCACCGTTCCTGAAATTATTTAACCCGAGCCACAGTAGGCCAGGTTAGCAGTGCAATATTGTCCAGAAAAAAACAAAACAATGAGCGCTAGGACAGAGAGAAATTGCATGAATGAATAGAATAAAACTTTCAAATTTAAATATATTTCCAGAACAATGCACAAATTTCTTGGAAGCTTCCAGTGAGCTTTAAAAGTAGTGATTAACATTTTGGCTTTCGTTTCACTTGTCATCAACTCTAGCCATGCCGACGATAAAGTTTACCTCAAGCGGGGGTAAATTAAACAGTTATATTACAAAAAGAGGGAAATCAAGTAGCACCGAACCGACACAGAGCAGAGGTAGCAGCAAGATCATCATAAAAATACTTGCAATCCTTTCCGATACAATAAACTCCATACCGGTTCAAGCAACACTTCAGAGGCAGATACAGACCTGTTCCGATGCCATTTCCACGGAAAAACAGTGTAAAACTTCTTCCAAAAAGGAATCAGAGCCTTCCTCTTCAATTGAAAGCTACACAAAATCACAGTTATCGTGCACCTCACTAACGCGTCTCGCTGACGCTCCGCGCAGCCACGCGTACCCTCCCCGTCGCACGCCTGTCGGCCAACTGAAGCATCTGATTGGCTGCCGCGCCGCCGCGCCGGCCGGCTGCAGCGGCGACAGTGGCGCCTTCAGCTGATGTTCCCTGAAGGGGTGAATTCAACCAAACACCAAATAATTTGCATTTAACTCATATCTAGACATTTCTTGATGGTAAAAAACTGCGAGAATAGCCTCTGAATACTCAGTCATGGTACGCCTCTGCAGAGGCTCTGGTGATGCCAATCTGGGATAGCTATGGTGATGCTAAGGGAAATATTTTATTGTTTATTAGTGAAAATATCAATATTTCGTAAAACAAATACTTTGCATTTTTGTTTGCCATAAAATTCTACATATAAATATGGCCTTATCTCAAAATGACTAAAAATCAGCCAAATCTGAAGAAGGCTGGTGTTTCTTAAGGCCAAAAAACTTTTTCTCGAATTCACCCAAAAAAACAACACACACTTATCAAAACGATCACGCTGAACAATTTTGTAATGTCATGTTTCCATCGAAAATGGACGCAACATGCTCAAAATCTGAACGCAATAATTCAAACTCCCTTAAATACACTAATTTGTTCAAGAAATATATTAAATTTTCATTGAAAATAAAGATACGCATCTAAATATACCCTTATGCCAAAATGAGCAAAATCGTCAAAAACCTTGTGGTCGGTGGCGTATTTGTTCCTCCCACAAAGAACCAAAATCAAAATTTCTGGTAGCGGCCGACCAGAAATTATGAAGCCGACAAAGGCAGGTTAAAGGGTATCCGCACCGGTCATTCTAGTCACTTGTGGTCGGCTGCGTATTTTTCTTACCAGAAATGGCGAAGGTTGAAATTTTTGGTAGGAATGACCCTGAGTGCTTTTCCAGGCCGAGCAATTGTTACAATTTCTCCACTGGCATAAAATTTCAGGCCTCTATCTCAAGCACAAGTCTCAGAATCTGCTTCACAGCTAAGCATTCTCTCGGTTTCCAAGCTGTAAACCTACTACCGGCCGATCACGCAACTTTGTAAGGGCGCCGCTAAGGAACTTGCAGGGTTTTTTTTTGTTAGCGATAGCCCCATTCATTGGTGCACTTCATTCTTAGTTTCAAAACTAAGCGGCAAGTTTCAGTGATTTAAATAAGCCAAGATACAGGGTCATTTAAGTACACTCCACAAAAACATGCAATGTGCAGTTGTCGCGGCCTCCTACAAGCCGTCGGGCGATCGTGCACTTTTGTTAAGGCGCTTTAACAAAATTGTGTCATTGGCGTATACTGATTTCTCAGTTTCTAGGTTGAATAAGAAGATGCGGTTTGCACCCAGAGCTAGCTCCATTCATTAGCTCTATGTGTGCAAAATTCCAAAGCTTAGCTTAAAGTTTCAATGGGTTAAACAAGCAAACATTTAAGGTCATGTCAGCGCGTGCCAACTTGGCTAGACACAGAACTCCGGGAAAAAATGTAGCGTCGGAGCATGCAGCTCAGTAGGCACTCACGCTGTATTTTGAAGTGGTTTTCTGGTGATATCTTTTGAACCACGCATCCAAATGTCTCGCAGGTGGGCTCAAAATAATCGTCTTACAAATTCGCATTTTTGTCATAACCTTGCTTTCGAAATTACTCTAGAAACAAAGTTATGAGCAGAAAACCTTCAAAATTTCCTCTAAACCTGCCGGGAATATCGTTTTTTCGTAATATGTCATGGAATATCGAATGGAACTGGTGTTTTTATACCATAGTTGACGTGGGATGGCACGAGTTGTCAATTTCAGATAAAATTTTAAGGTTTGAAGTTGCATCTGCTGAATTTTTGGCATATATGTTTAAATTAAAGGCCAAATTAGAGATTATTGTGGGACCTATAACTCGCTTTGTGTACTTTTGATTCTTTAAATTTCTTGGTGCTGTGCACACCATGCATTAAGCTTTTTGGAGAAAATTTTTGAAAAGGTTCAGGGCAAAATCCTGAAGTTGACAGCACTACAAACTTTGATAATTTATCTATTGTGGCCATATTTCGTGATTTACTTTTAAATACTCCGTGTGATTGTTGTTTAGCCTTAAATGTATATCAAAAACTTGGGGGTGATACAGTCTCCCGATTTAGGGAGATATAGTAAACCCGACAACGGTTTTTTCATGTAACAGGGGTAGAAAACTATTAAATTTATTCCAAATTTTAAAAAATCTAAATAAATAGCTTCGGTAAACATATGGTCTTGAAAATGAGTTTGGATACGTTTCTGGCATCCATATTTCGGATAAAAAGAAAAAAATATAAAAATGTCAAAATTAAAAAAGACGTTTTTTTTAAAATTATTTTTTGACAATTTTTTCCTCCTGTAAATGAACGAATTCTGTTAGAAATTCAACAGTGATTGAGAAAAAAGAAGAAAAAATGATAAAAAACGCGTTTACCACCGCTTTTCCCGATGCTACGTATCCTACCCACCAAAATTCGGGAGGCGGGAGGGCAGAGCTCCGACAATTTGATATCCCGATATGTTATGACGTCATGATATGCAGGGACCTCCATGCTCTTCACGTATTTCGATATCCTCCAACATGGTGTTTTTAACCCGTTCACCAAGCAAGCGCAGACAGTCTGAAGGTGTGCATCCATGATTTTCGTGCGCGCAAGGGCCCGGCTAACGAGTGGGATGGCGGGCCAATGAGGGGCGGTGCTTGGCTGGTGCATCATGTGGTAGCCTTTGAGCTTTCTTGAAATATACAGAAAATCCTGCAATACTGCTTGAAGAAAGTACCATGCTGAAACCTGTATTAAATACTGCAAACTGCAACACGGGTACTGCAATACAAATTGCCTGTCAAAGTGCCTGTAGATACTGTCTTTGTGTTACTAAACTTATTTAGATCTCCCGATAATCTGTTGATGACAGTCCAGCCTATTTTGTTTTAAGTATTCTAGCTGTATTTGGGGCATTTGTAGCATAGCTTTCTGCCATTGGTCATGGGTGAAGAAAAATAGTACAGAGATCACTGTAATGTGGAGAGCAAATTTGTAGCCTTATGTGGAAGCTTCTAACCTTTTTTCAAGGAAGCATAGCTGGTTGTAATCCTGTTGAACTATCTTACCGTCTTGAGCCCGTGTTAAACGCTGCAACAGGCAACATGGTCAGTACAGTACTAGGCAGGCGTGATGTTTTGAAATTTTCTGTCGTGGTAGCCGCGGACTGCCCCGGCGTCGAACACGTTTTGCTAATATGATGGGATAATACTGTTTTCCAGGCATGGCAAATTTTTAGGCCTTATTTTCGAAAACCGGACTGGTCTGCCGTCCCAGACTATTTGAAAAGCCAACGCTTCGTCGATAAGTTCTACAGCGCAGTTTGGTTTTGGCCGGCCGAGTACACAGACGCCCATCGCACCTGTGGACGCTCCCGGATCTGCTGGCTCGTGTGTGTGTGTGTGTGTGTGTGTGTGTGTGTGTGTGTGTGTGTGTGTGTTGGTTCTTGGTAATGTTCCCAATTCGTCGCGGTTGGCCCCTTACCTCAGGGGTCCGGGCCGCGCGAGCAAAACAGGGGCGCAGCGGAGCCGCGCTGTCTGCACTCAATCTGTGGTCAGCGGCGTCAATTACGTCCGCCGTGTTCTGTTCTTTGATTCTTCCCCTTGCTGTTGCGCTGAAACTTTTAGTCCATGCCACCTATTTTACAGAGCTTTATTTTATATTGCTTTTAATCACCACCGATAGCAGTCAATCTCTACTCACTGACAGATAGACACGGCAAAGGCGAGACATTGCCGTCTGGAGGTCTTTCCAGCTCCGTTAAACAGCTGTCATGAAACAGCATCCTACGTATCCTGGCTACCAATATTCGGGAAGCGGGGTCGCAGAGCTCCAACAATGGGATATATTTTGCGTATGTAGAGTGTCGCATTGCAGGTTTTGCGCTCCTGCTCGGTGATGACAAATATCTGTCACACCATTCTCGGATGCTCGCGTTGAGGCATTAACGTGTAAGTGAATGCCTCCTTCATCAGTCCAGGGCGGAGAAACGCGAGTTACTGGCGATGCATGATTTATTTTACACACGCTAACAATACACTACACTTGAACTTCACGACAACATGCGGTACAAAATGACTAGAAGAATGGCCAGCAGACTATCGCCGTCCGGAGCGGAAGAGGGGGGCCTGGAACAGAAAAAAACAGAGGGTTAGATCAGACAATAATTACATCAAGTATTTGTGAAAGTTAGCTCAGAGACTCATCCACATGTGTTCCAAGCAGTGGAGAGAACAAGTTAACGCAAAGTCATTTCATAAAACAAAATGGATAGGTGTCAGTGTAGATAGCAGGTGCAAGGCTTCGGATAGCCCCGTTTGCAGTACCAAAACAATCAGCTGTGAGTTGCGGTACATATTTTGGCATCCCACATCGTAGGTGCATCACCCCAGAATGCTTTAGTTTAGACAAGAACGCTGCAGTTTAGAAAAGAAGATATCATTTTTAAAAATTAGAAAATCAACGCTAGAAACGTCACAATACAATAAACATTTAACGTTCTGCTTCCACAATATACACTAGTGATTACTAATGATCAATTGTGGTCGTGTTAAACTCACCAGACGCTTGGTCTTCCGGTACCACTGCACCACGGAGCGGTTGAAGCCCAGGGCCATCCTGGCCATGCCGATGAACGCCTGGGCGTCGCGGAACGGCATTCCGGTGACGGGGTTCAGCAGTCGCGGACCAGCAGCGAGGAAGAAGTAGATGATCGCCGTCTCGGCCGGCGACCACCTCGCGAACTGGCTTCGGCTGCTGGGCTGCATTCCCCAGGAGCTGGACCGGTAGCTCTGGCCGTCGCCGAGCCCGTACTCGGCCCTGGCGACGGCGTAGAATGCAGCCAGGGACCCCATCTGTCGAGGCAGATATGGATATTTGTTACTACCGGAAATAGTCTATGGCGGGGTCTACGAATAGTTTGTGTGGGGGGCAAACCAACGTATGGGAAAACGCCTGAGGAAAATCACGAACACCGAATTTGCCCCAGTTCATCAGCTTTGAGGGCCTGGATACAGTTTTATATTTTTGAGGACAGCGATACCCTTGGTCCCCCTGAATCCATCAGCGGAATGACTAACTCTAAACTCCGTTAGGTAAGATTGCAATTTATCCTGGGATGAGACAATATACACAAAAAAGCAAATGATCTGGCACGTAGGCACATTAACTTTAGGCATGTGCCCTTTAAATATCAGGGAAAATAGATGACGCAGTGATACTTACCACCCGAATGCCTGTTTCTTCCTCGACCGCTACCGTGGCACCGGTAGGGAAGGGCACACTGCCAGTTCCCTGCGACGCAGTGTCAAACAATCAACGGCCTGCAATTGTACCCGTAAATTCACTTGAATAGTTTCGCCATCAGCGATTGAGGCCTTGCATATTTTCTAAATTCGATATTATGCACATTAAACCAGCCAACAGTTGGATTCCCTGTCAATTACCAGTTGATTTACAAGAGCTGTATTTCGAAAGAATTAGTCGTATATATCGCGAAGAATGTTTACTTTCATCCGTGTTCTTCACCATGTAACATTTCTAATTATTCCAAAACGAATTAATGCTTACCAGTGAGCGGACGGCCTCCTGCAGCATCGTGCCTACTGCAGCTTGTGCAGCAGGCCAAGCGACCTGCGAAGCAGAATGGCAATGCTGAAATCAGTCTGCCTTATCTGGTGAAGGGATATTATTTTAGCGTGGGCTACACCATCAACAAAATTCACCTGGGCTATTGCACCGTGATTTGCAGTAACATCACATTATTAAATCATACAATGTATTCATACTTTAGAGGCGGTCAAAGGTTATTTGCATAGAACGCCTTGAAAAGACCATCGCTCGTTGCAGGGGCTTCAGGGCCGTCTCCACCGCCACACATGATCAGGGCTGATTTAATATTTCATTTTCAGAGATAAGAGCCTGCTAACCTGGGGCCTTCCTTCAACAGGTGCAGGCAGCACTGCCTCTGTCGCTTCCCGACGGGGCGGCGGCGGCGACGGGGCCTCCCGACGTGGCAGCGGTGCCGGGGCCTCCAGACAGGGCGGCGGTGCCGGTGCCGGGGCCTCCAGACCGAGCAGCGGCAGCGGTGGCAGCATCTGCTCCAATGGAGCAAATGCTGCCTCCAGAGACAGCTGACGAGAAACACATTGCAATTAGTTATAATTATCTCTCTACCAGTCGGGGAGTCATGCTGATCACAAAGTTCCGGTCATGAAACACGTTTCAAATGAAGTACCGGGATACCATACATATTGTTTTTTTTAAGAGCAAGTGACACATACCTTCCTCTTAGGACTTTAACTGAGCTACAGCGCGTGTCATTTGATCATTTCATTTCCAGTGATTAGAGCCTGCTAACCTGGGGCCTTCCCTCAACAGGTGCAGGCAGCACCGTCTCTGCCGCTTCCCGACGGGGTGGTGCCGGTGCCGGGGCCTCCCGACGGGGTGGTGCCGGTGCCGGGGCCTCCCGACGGGGTGGGGCCGGTGCCGGGGCCTCCCGACGGGGCGGCGGTGGTGCCGGGGCCTCCCGACGGGGCAGCGGCAGCGGTGGTAGCATCTGCTCCAATGGAGCAAATGCTGCCTCCAGAGACAGCTGACGAGAAACACATTGCATTAAAACATCATCATCTCTCTACAAGTCGGGGAGTCATGCTGATAAGAAAGTTCCGGCCGTGAAACATGTTTAAAAGGAAGTACTTCAGTATCATACAGTTCCTTTTGTGACGGGAAAGTGACAAACGTTTTCCTGTCAGCAATTATCTGAGCTACAGCGCGAGTCATTTGTATTAAATTTCCAATGATCCAATGCTAACCTGGGGCCTCCCTTGCACCGGCGCGGGCAGCACCGTCTCTGCCGCTTCGTGACGGGGCGGCGGCGGCGACGGGGCCTCCCGACGGGGCGGCGGCGGGGCCGGGACCTCCCGACGGGGCGGCGGCGGCGACGGGGCCTCCAGAGACAGCTGAAGAGAAACACAGTGTGAGTGAACAATGCTCATCTCCATTCTGAGAAGTGGGCATGACCGAGCAAGTATGAAAATTAAACACGAGCTTATCAATGGCCGTATGCGGTGAACCAAAGTTAAGGTCTCCGGTATGGCCAAGCTACACACGCAGTCTTGGCTAAAAACATTGGACTGACTAACGTGGGCCGTCAGCTGCTCGGGTGCAGGCCGCACCACCGTCGCGGCTGGCTCCCGACGGGATGAGGGGGGCGGTGGTCTCCCACCGGAGGCTGGCTCCAGGGACAGCTGAGGACAAACAGTATGGAGAGACATGTTTATACCCCTGCTAGACACTGGCCACGCTGATAAGAAAAGTCGAAGTATGTCCATTCTATCACATTCGTTGCGCAGCTGCTGCAAAAGCCATTTACTTATCTATCAGCTTTAAGTGGAAGAGCGCTTACCAGCCCGGTCCTAAACGAAGCTGCATAGGACGCTATGCGGCTGCGGTGCCCCTGGGCCATGTAGGCTGATTCGGCGGTGGTGGTGGAGTGGGCCCGGGCCTCAGCCGCCACCTCCGCCGAAAAGCCTATCACGCCTCGTTCACCGAGTGCCCGGTCCTGCAAAGCACGGCAGGGCACCGCTGTCACTGGTGATTCATGGATGAGGAATAGAAGAATCACCCTGGCCACGAAAAGTTCATTACCGCGTAGATATGTTTCGTAACGAGTAAAAACATTATAACACAGTATGTCTAACTACCTTCACTCAGACATTAGTAGCATAGGTGAGTTTATATCTACTTTGCCTTATACTACTCTAGTTTAAAAAATTCCACGCTCAGCAGGAGGTGGTAATTCACATGAGTTCAAGTCCATGATTTAGCCCGTACTTGTGAAAACATTATACAGTGTCACAACACAACGTGCCAACAAAGCGTCATCCCTAACCCGTCAGCTACTGCGTCACCTGTACTGCTACTACAGCTACATCTGCATACAAATCTTACCATAACGTTCCGGAACGTTCTGTTCCGGGACCCCGTGAACCTCCCCACCAGGTTGGGAGCCGGCCCCATTTCCAGGAGCGCTGCGGCCTCTTGCAGCCTCTGGTTGAGCGACTCCGTGCTGGTAGAGACGCCCACCAGCACGGAGGGGTTGTCGGCTGCAATAGAACACGCCAATGAGTCAATTACCCAGCGCAAATTTCTCAACTCCCCTGACTCTATCACTGGCTCAACATTGCGTAGTATGCCAGTGACTTACCACCCGGCCTTACTTATTTAGGTGTTTTGCCAAATTGCTTACATCATATGGCGTTTCTGTATCGTTTCAACGTTTGATACACACAAACTTTATTTTCATTACATCATGAGCTACGCACAGATGCCAGTTCATACCTGACTTGGTCATCCTCTGGCGGAGGATGGGCCGCAGCTCCGACGTGAAATGGCGCAGAGCCAGCATCACTGTTGATGAGATGACCAGCAGCAGCTGGCCGTGGGAGCGGAGGGTCTTGCTGCGGGACGTGTAGAACGACCACCAGCGCGATCCCTCGTACTCAAACGGCTGACAGGACGACACAAACATTGACGGCACGGTCAGTGTGCACTGGCATTTCAGCAAGTACCTGGCTTGGCGAATAGTGTTGCTGGTACCAGGAAATTGTCGTGGCACCATTGGGAATATGTTCTTTATCAAGAAAACAAACAGCTTTCTTGCTCAGTGATTGTAGTCTGATTTCTTTCAGTTTAGCAGAAAAGTCACAATTCAACTTCGCTGACCGGACTACCCAACATCATTCACACACACACATACTCAGCGCTCAAATACATTTACATGACACTCTAACACAGGGAAATAGGCGAAACAAACCATTGCAAATGCTAGATAGGTACCTCAGCTCCGGCCATCTCCTCCTCAGTGAAGCCGACGAGGGCTCCAGTCCTGGCGCCGCCCAGGTTAGAAAGGGCGATGAAGAGCATCCTGTGATGGAGAGACAAAACATCCAGCTTTTGATACCTGCTTCATCAAGATTGATTTACTGGGGAGGACTTATACAGTTGGTGGTAACAATGTTGCTGGCTCCATGCAGGGCGCCGCCACAGAATTTTCGCAGGGGGGACGGACCCGGGCTGGTGCTGACCGGGGGAGGCGAATTTTGGCATATTCGGTACCTGACAGCATTAATGACGATTGACCCAAAAATTTTGGGGGACGTCCCCCCTGGTTGGCCAACAGGGGGGGACGCGTCCCCCCGCCCCCGCCTTCGGCGCCCATGGCTCCATGGTGAAGAGACCAGGAGAGGGAGTTTACTGTATTTACACATAATCACGTTACAGGTTCACGTTGAACGCTTCGCCCTTCCATAAACGACCAGGATCGACTGGTTATGACGAGATATTTTATTTTGTTGCATTATACGGCCACCGACGCTTGGGAAACTCACGCCCTAAACTGCTGGGCCAGCTGATAAGTTGGGGCCATCCCCATCGCTTCACGGAGGTAGCGCTGAGTGATGGCCTCGATCAGCAGGCGCTCATCAGCCGAGAGGGTGAGGG
>JAOTON010001286.1:0-148448 GCA_034440635.1 Lepas anatifera
TTTCACCCGTGACGTTTTAGCTTTTCGCCGTCAAACCCGAAATTCTACCAACCGTCTTCTACCCAGTGTCTCTGCTGACGTAAATTCTGAAGTATTATTAGTATTACAGCTTTTTACTGCGTAACGTTTGCTTTTCGACTTTGGTTTGCCCTCCCAAACCGACCAGCTACGTCCGCCACTGGAAATTGGCGCCCCTCAGGTTCAGCGCCCCCAGGTTCGGCGCCCTCCGAGCCTGGGCCCCCTTAACGAAATCCTAGATCCGTCACTGCCTCAACCTAAGGTAACCTAGGGTAATGTAAGAAGAAGTGTCAATCAGAGCATGCATCTGGCTGCAGGGGGCAGATTTTTCTTTCCACTGTGGCATATATTTTGCCCTATATACTGTAGCAAGACCACTGAAATACTAATAATAATTTCTTCCTAAATGTGTTCTTTTTGGTGCTGCTATGTCCGCCTCTGTGTCAGTGCTGCCTTAAGTGTCACTTTCTGCCCAAGAGTTTGCCTCTTGCCCTAATGATGAATAAAAGCTGCCCCAAACCAATAGGTCTTCTCTGAAGGCTGCCCCAACAAGATCTTGGTAAAAGCTACCTTCTGGAAGCAGCCTGAAATGTCACCAAATGTGGTGGTGTGGCAAACTCCTATCCATTTCTCCTTAAAGGTATTAATATGGACAGCAACATTCTATTCCGGTTTTGATATCAGTTAGGCTGACTAAAATGTATTCCGTGCTCATGTCGCGGCTTCATAGATTATTGAGTAGGTATTGCTTTGACTTTTAATTTTGCTTTATTATTTGCTGCTGTATGCTCTTAAGCTTTAAGCAAGAAAATACTTGGCTCCAATTTGTATGCCATAAACAATTAATGTATTGTTCTTGTATCTTTTCAACTCTTGAGCTGCCATTAATGTATACGCACACCTACTTTTTGCCGTAGGTTTTTTGTGAGCCAAGGCAGGCATGGGCTTGACAAGGCTTGCCTTATAAAGACTTATACCTCAGCAGCCACGCTAATGTAACCTAAGGTATTGTTAAGAGTATCAATCCAGGTCTACATTTGGTTGCGGGAGCAGGCTTTCTTTCCGCTGGGAATATATCTTGCCTTTATACTGTAGCAGGACCACTAAAAACAACAATTTCCTTTATAAATGTATTATTTTGGTGCTGCTATGTCCGCCTCTGTGTCAGTGCTGCCCCTAAGTGTCACTTTCTGGCCCAAGGTTTCCTTTCTTGCCCCAATGATGGGCAAAAGCGTTCCAAACCAATAGGTATTCCCTGAGGCTGCCCTAACAAGATATTGTTAAAAGCTGCAACCTTCTGAAAACTGGCCTGGAGATGCCCCTAAATATGGTGGTGTGGAAACTATATATTTTTGCTTAAAATATTAATATGGCCAGAAACGTTCTTACTCAGTTTTAATATCAGTTAGCCGACTACTATGTATTCCATGCTCATGTCGCCTTCATATATTATTGAGTTTAGCTTTGACTCCTTGAATTTTGCTTTGTTGTATGGTGTTGGATGCTCTTAAGCTTGACAAAATTTTTGGCTCCAATTAGAAGTCACCAAAAATTAATGATATTTCTTATATCTTTTTTAACTCTTGACCCGCCATAGATATCTATGCATACCTATTTTCTGCCAATGTGCAAGAATATCTGGAATAGTGGAGGGCCAAGTTGTATTTTGAAGTGATTTCTTTCCAGGTAAAGGGATTTTCCAACTTTTTAAAATGGGTTGTTTTTAATTGAGATAGCAGCTTTGGAGAGCGTGGTGATAAAACATAGTTGGCATATTTAATTCCACTCAAAGCTCTTTGTATGCAATTCTGCAAGCTCAATTCAGTTCCATATACTCACATCATCCTCAACAATGTGAGGTGTCATGAATGCGCGTCAATGAAAGGTTAAAATAGTCAATGCAAGGGTGGAAACACAATCATAAAAGCCATTTTTAAAGCCGATCAATTTAAAGTTCAAAGTAAAATAGCTGACTACCCTGTTTTTTTAGCATGAACTACACTTTATCTGGTAGTGCTTGTCATGTGAAAGCTGCCACCAAATAGTGTGGCCATGCAACCCTATGTGTCGCAAGCTGCCAGAAGCTGTCAGGTTCATGATCACATGTGATGCTTGGGTTAACCCAGCATAGTTAGTCAATAGGTCATATATTTGCTTTAAGTAAATTGAGGTGAACCAAAAATTTGTTTTCCCTGATTTTCAAGGATTTTGTCCATAAATTGTTCCCTTAAGTATTACAACAAGGTTGTCTATTCCATGTAACATCGTAGGGCTAATATTACCAACTTTGAGGATTAGGGAGCAATGGACTCCCTGGTTCACTCTGTTCCTATGCACATGATGTCTACAGTGACACATTGTCTTGCAAGGTGGACCTAAAATATTTGTGTAGTACATATCCAGGCGAGTGCCAATTGTCAGTGTTCTGAATATGACAGGGCTCTCAATAAGATGAGGTGTCTATAAAGTAGCAGCACATATATTGTGATTTTGTACTCTCCTCCTCCATGCAATGTCTTTAAATGTCCGTTTTTACATTTGTACGTTCAGTAAGGCTGAGTCTTGCATTGTACATCACCCAGGTTTGTGTTGCATAATGTAACTGATTTTACACTAGGGAACGTGGGGTGATTCTAATTTTTGTAATCTTAAGATTTCTTGCACTCCTCCCCATGCAATGTCTTTGAATGTTGGTTGTACTTTTTTACATGCTTAGCATCCAATAAGGCTGAAGCTTACATTGTCCATCAACCTGGTTTGCATTGCATCCCAAAACTGATTTTGCATTAGGAAGCATAGGGTGAAATTCGCCCTGCAAAAAGGTAGAAATGCCATTAGTTACAACGTTGCAAAAGTAAAGTAAATCCTTACTCAAACGCTTGTGATCGTTATTCTAAGCTTAACACAAATATCATCAAAATATTTGCCCTGTCATGGTTGAAAGACTTCATACTCATCGGGATAATTGGTTTTAAGAGAAATAATCCACAGTAAAGTGGCTGGAAGATTGTGAAGAACGGCACAGAAGTAAGTGTGGTTGCTTTCAGGTTGCTTAGGTGTTGCTCTCCACCCATAAACCTGGGATTTGGTACACTGCCTGAGGGTATGTACTTTATGGAAGACACTAAGACCCTTCCGATAACACAAATCATGGCTCGATGGGGGCAGAAATTAATATTTAAATGCGGGCGGCGTTTCCACAGCATCAGTCACCATCTGTGGCCCGGATTGTGCTCGATACTTCTCCGTGAAGACAGACGACACTACACTCAAGACAAATTGCTTATTACAAAAAAGGCATTAGGAGAAGCAGTTGGAAAGTGCCCGTATTGCACACGCTGTACAAAACATTTCAATAGCGTTGGAACGGGTCCACACCGGATGATAAAACTTTGTTAGGTCATTCCATTCTCTACTTTGTCCACCTGCCTGCAGATATCTGTATGCAGGTAAAAGATCTAGCCATCGTGATGGGGCCCATTGCACAGCACATGCTGCTCTGAGACGCAGGTGACGCTGCGGTCGTCACAGTGGAACTGACGCTGCATGCCCAGGCTGTAGACGTCTGCCACATAGTGTCCGGCCTGGGTGGCGCCGCCGTAGTGGAGGCCGACTAGACTAGGCTGACTAGGACACCAGCCGGTAGCTATGGGCACCGGTGGATTCACTGTTTGACCCTCAGCCGCTGAGTTGTTGCCCTTCTTCTTTTCCGCCAGCTCTTCGGGGAGGGTCCTGGACGACCCTCCCCACCTCCAGAAGGAACGACCATATGCATTTGGCTTGTTGTGTGAAAATAGTGTGTAGGGAGGGCAATGGGCCCCACCTCCTCTGGTGAGGGCCCTGGTAGAGTGGGCAGTCTGTGAGGAGGTGTTCTACTGAGTCCGGGTCCCCGCAATCCGGACACGCGGCGCTATCCGCCTGACCAAATCTGTGAAGCGTGTCGTATGTGGCGATTGAGGACCCCACTCTCAGTTGGGCCAGGATGGTTTGCTCTCGTCTAGATAGTGAGTCTGTCCCCGGCGTGGGCTTCGGGTGTGCTGTTGGGCATCTCTGATTCTGCTGGTCCTGAAAAACGATGCGGCGCGCGCCACCGCCGCTCGGGCCGACTCTTTGTCGATGGGGATGTCCCGCTGATCCTCCCGTGCTCCTCGGTGGGCTAATTCGTCTGTCTCCTCGTTCCCGGGAATGCCCGGGTGTCCCGGGATCCATTGAAACACAATTTTGTGTCCTAGAGAAGATAGCAAGTTAATATGTTGCCAGGGGGCTTCTACTTTTAGTGTCTTGGAATTTGTCTGGTCTGCTACGGGTTGGATGGATGCCCTGGAGTCGCATAATATAAAGGAAGTGGCCTCCTCCAGGGCCACTTCCTCCACTCGAGTGCTACTGCACAAACTCCCCGCCGCTCTGGTGGTTTTGGTGGCGGGACCCCCGGGTCGGTGGATAAGTATCCCGGCTCCTCCTGGTAATACCTAAGGAGGCCGATCTGTCAGTCCACGCCTCCACATGGATATATTTCCAGGGTCCTCTCAGCTGCTTCTCGGCGTTTATCTGGGGGTCTTTCCTTCCGACGGGTTCCTGGAGGTGCAGGTTGAAGGAGGCGGCTGGTGGATCGGGCAGCAATACTGGCGGGACCAGGCTCTGCGTCTCTGCGGGGAGACCACGTGGGTCGCTCTTCTCTTCCATCCAGATGCCTCTCTTGCGGAAGGTTGGCTTGGTGGTCATTTCCATGTCCTCGTCTGTCTTCCTGTGCCCTTGCCCTCGCCCCCCGAATGACCGTCTGCTCTTGTCTTCTTAATCCAAGCTTCCCTTGCTTGGTACTGTAAGTCTTGGGGATGTCGTTGTCTAGAACTCTTCTTGTCGGATCTGGCAGGCGGCGTATTCTTTGGTCTTCTCTGCCCGCTAGTTTCCACATATTGATATTTCCAGGTCTGCTTTAGCTTCTAGGGTCCCTTTCTTGTCTCTCGGGTGCATCTAGTGATAATGCGGGTGCAAGCGTGCTGTTCGACTTCTAGTAGGTCTCTTGAAGAGCGGGGCTGCGTGATTCATATAAACTGCCGCTCCGTAGACAGCCTTGGCGCGGATGTAAGCCGTGTAGGCCGTACGGAGGACTCGCTTGCATGCTCCGTAATTGCGTTCAGACAGCGCCGCCAGACAGTTTCTTCTTTGGGCCATCGATTTCTTCAGTCTCTTGATGTGCTCTGTGAATGAAAGTGTGCCGTCTGAGGTGAGGCCAAGGAAGGTGGGGTGGGTTATCTGGGGAATCTCCTGTCCCCTGAGATGGAGCCTGATCTTGACTTTGTCCCTCGCTTCGCTGGGGCATAGGGAGAAGGTAGTCACTGAGCATTTTACGAGGGAGGGCAGGACCTTGCACTGGTCGCACCAGTTGGATATCTCGTCGAGTGAGAGTCGTAGGCGGTCCGCGCAGTACAGCAGTTAGCGATCCGATGCCCAGATGGCGAAGTCGTCGTCGTCGCCCTCCGCGCAGAGCTGGGACCGCCGTGCCGGATCGGCGGCGATGTCGCCCGGCTCGTCCTCCTGCAGCGAGCGTCGGTTGGCCTCCTGCAGCTGATATTCCTCGTTTTCAACAGCGCGCGTGGGCCACTCCTTGGCTCCGTCCTGCTCCGCCAATTCCTCCAGACCGGCGTCAGACACCTGCGGAGGATCGAACGCCCACGGCGCCGCCGATCGCTCCGGCTCAGCCGAGTCCTTCCACTTCGACTCCTCAGGCGGGCACTGCGAGCCGTACCTGGTGGCGTCCCAAGCTGGGGGACGGACGGCGTCGTCCACCGCACAATCCTGCAGCGTCACGAACTTGGAGATCTTTACGTTGGCGCAGATCTTCTGCGACTCCTTTCCAACAAACATGTGACGATTCAGCTGTATAATCAGCGTCCTGGGTAATTTGGAGATCTGGGCGGTGATGTTGAACTTGTCGTGCTGACACTTCTCGCAGTGCAGCTCACGTCGATCGGCCACATGGAGAGGTGCAGCGCGTCCTGCAAGGTGGGTGCTGCCCCGCTTCCTTGGCGCCGCGGCACGTTAACGAATCAGCTATGTTTTCCTGCTGCTTCAGCACCGCCTCCTGGCACTTCATGCACGTGTATCATTCCATAGTCTAGTACAGGAATTTATCTCTAACTGGATTAGCGGCAGTGGTCGGCCGGCTGCTTGGGGGAGACCGGTTGACTTCCGTTCTCCTCCTCCTTGATGATATCCAGTAGCCTGAGCAGCCTGCATCTCAGTGTTGTGGAACGCCGAGCCTATCCGAGCAAACGCACATCGCAGGTAGTTGAGGTGGCTGTAGACGGAGGTGCCGCACGCGCTCTAGCGCAGCTCCATAAGGCAGGTGATGGCGCGCAGGGTGCGACATCGTTCAGGGTCCAGAGCCGGCCCCAGGGCCACCATCTCGCTGAGGAACGGCCACAGTCCCAGCAGCGACTGCAGCGTAGCGTTGTGGTAGCACGAGTTGCCTAAGTTGGGCAGACCGATAAAGAGCGGAGCCGGGCTGTGCTTGTGCTAGTCGCGATTGCTTGCAAGCACCAGCTCCAGGATCGGTGCCTGCACCTGAGCGCCGTTCAGCAGCAGGGCATTCTCCGCCTCGCCTGTCTTGCGCGGAGATGCCGAGGTCCGGGCTGATGGCGTCTGGTGATGTTTCTATGTACAACGGGGACTGGCCGTAGTAAGGGCTGCTGCGGAGTTTCCTCGAACAACAGAGATGGAAACTCCTTGTCGCAGTCAGGCCGTCTCTCGGTGATCGCCGCTGACAGCTGTGATGAGCCGTCCCATCTCTCTCAACAGGGCTGAAGCGGCGGGCCCCAGTACATCCGTTACTTCGACTGCCAGCGGCTGGAAACGGCACCTGGAGGTCAAGCTGGCGTAGCGATGCCATTTCCTCTCCCCTGCCGCACGCGCAGCCGTTCCCGGTTCTAGGGCGGACTGAACAACTGTGAAAGTGAAGGTGTCTACGCAGGTTGCGTCCCACGTTAAACACTTCCCACTGGTGACCGGGAACAATGTATAACCCTTTCGGCCGTTTGCCGGCTCACAAACAGTGACTCCCAGCCGAAGAGTGGTTGCGACGCAAATAGTTTCCCGGTCGAGATCCAGGTAACAAGACATTATACTTGTTCTGATACATTTGTACTCAGTTCGTGACGATAACTCAAACTTCCTCAACCATTCGGCGATCCATCACTCAATCCGCCGTCTCACAGGCCCTGACGTGTGTATGCCCCCCTCCCCCCCCACCCAGCTCAATCGCGTTCCTTCGGGGGAGACAAGAGCTGGCTCAATGGCGCCTAGAGCAAAGGCTTGGGATGCGCTTTCATCCATCCAAGTCGTCCAGATCCGCCACCTGATCTCTAATGTTACCTGCATCTTCAAATGCATCATGAAATGCTTAGCAAAAGAGATTAAGGAACGGGACACAGACAAGCAGTACAACATGTTGCACACCCTTATCAAGTACTTTAACCTTCGCCCCACCGGGGGGCCATCGATGGCCCCCCTAAGGTTTTTCCGGGATAGCAGAAAAACGACGAGGCGCAGCACCGCGGTTGAGGGGTTTACCTCTCACTGCATCATTTTCCCATCATCCCTGAAATTTTTTACCCCGGGTCACCCAAGGTCAGGTCACCAGACGAGGTCAACCAAGGTCACCTCACTTCACCTTTAGAGCTCTGTAAGAGCTACATTTCAAAGTCAATCGATTTGAAACTTCCTACACTTCATGACCCCTCCAGGGTCTACAAGGTGTATATCCGGGATTTTTTCGATTTCGTGCCCTGAGGTCAGGTCACGAGGCGACCTCTCCCATTGGAAAAGCATGGGGAAAAGCTATTTCATGATATAAAAGCCACAAAAATGATTGCAAATACTCAGACTGCTCAGAACAACGTTTTTGGACACCCTTTCACGGATCCCAGGGGTCGTATTTGCCCTTTGACTTTTCCAAGGTCATCCAAGGTCACCAGAGGTCAAAAACAGTATTTTGACAATAACTTTTGACCTAATTGAGCTAGAGCGGTGAAACAAACACCATCGTGTTTGTCTTATCACTGGCTTTCATTTGATATACGGCAAGGTCACTTTTTGACCTTTCGTGACCTCAGGTCATATTAGGTCACGAGGTGACCTCTGGTGGTCAAACCACTGGCGGGAGGTCTTTACGTTCCACATAGCGGTAAAAGTACTGGCAATTTGCTATCAAATGTACTTTACCAGGCCTCAATAGCTCTAATGACATAAGAGTTATGCTCAGTTTGCTTAATCATTGCATATTTGAGTGAAAATAACCGATCTTGACCTAATTTGACCTCTGGAGGTCAAACCATTGACCTGAGCACTAAAACATGCGAAGTAATTTCTTACTGAATTCACGCGAGCTTTCTATTGCACTTTGCAGATTTGCGCTAACGCCCATATTTTCGGAGTTAGAGGGGGGCCATCGATGGCCCCCCGGTGGGGCGAAGGTGGCGCCGGACCCCCGGTGGGGCGCGGGTTAAAGCGGTAAATGGTATAGTAGAACAGGCATTGATATAATGAAAGATTTTACCAGCAGAGAAAAATATGAACAGCAGTTTCAATGGCTTCTGCAGGAGGTGGAGAATCACAGAATTAAATCTCCTTGGTTCCAAGGAAGCTTTAAAGCATGTTTAGGAGAGATTGTACACTTCCTTAAGTGGCTACAACGTCATGCGCCCGCACTTCCCGACCAATAAGGCGCGTGACCTGACGGGATGCACACAGAATGAAAACAGTTGTGACACTCCGAAAAATGTTCCACGATCAGCACATGCAAATGCTATATTACAATGGCGTCCAGCCAAGATCTGTTCTTTATGCATTTTACCACCTAAAGTACTTTCAGAACTGAGCTAAAAAAGGGCTGGTCAAGGCATCATAAACGAGAATTGCCCTCTTTATCATAGCTTACCGAGACCTTGTTCCCTTGGTTAATGGCATTCTATGGCTTCTATCGTGCCTTTATGAACATTTTGCAAATAGCGGGGTTAAAAGAACACGTTTGAAATGATCCTCACCATTAGTGTCAGCTGCAGTTGTCTCCAGTATAGTTATTTTAACGGTAACTCGATGTCTTTAGGTCCCATGAGGGAGACCAAAATAGTGTCCAATTTTGATATAACTGGCACCGAACGACTTCACTTGGACCATAGAACAGAAGAAATCACGAAACCTGACAACAATAAGCCAAATTGAAAAATGAAATGGCCAAATGGGCAGTCAATCATGAAATAGGGATGCAAAACCACAAAGTTCGGAGGTGAGAGCATTCGGAGGTGAATAAGGGCGGTCCACGTTGAAGCGGGACTGCTCAAGAGCGGCCAGTGGTGGAGAAGGTACGCCCAGTCTGGGGTGGAGATCTCTTCAAACCTCCGGAATTCAAACCTTCAAACCGGAATCTCTTCATGGTTCCGGTCTGATCGGCGCTGCAGGAGTGGATTTTTTGGAAAAAATATATATTAAAGTTCGGGCAATGCCTATAAATACTGTATGCAACTATATGATGTCAGCATTTTTACACGGACTGGATCATAAATGGCATTATTATTACTATTATTAATATTATCATAACTTCCTCGGGAGGTAAAGGCCACATGCACATTTCAACAAACTTCTAGCATTTAATTAGATTGTTCTTCGTCAACTCGAAATGAGGTACAATTCCAAACCTTTGCTGTTGACTTGGTCTTTGAATGGGGAAGCGATTATAACGTGCCGTACGAATTTTAATCTGGTCCTCCATGAAAACGTGTTAGCAGCAGACAACATTACACCAGTGCTTTCAATCAAACTACTTTTGAATGCTCAAGCCTGGCGTATCCTCCTTCTGAGATATCTTATGACACCAGCAGTAGCCCAAAACAATTATTACAATATACATATTTGGATGCTATAAACGAAACACCACAAGCTTCTAAGACATGCTACAACATGTCGATAGCTAGGTTGAGTATGCTGTGTCCACAAAATTGACACATGTCTACGCTCTTCTTCTCACTTCTCTTTCATTCAATGGTTTTGTCCCCTAAAATTCCAGGACCAAAAAAAAAACAAAAAAAACACTTAACCTTACTTGAAAGTGAATTAAACAATAAAACCACGAAAATTTCTTCCTTGAATGTTTAAAAAATTGAATACATTTCACTTAGCCACTTTCTTTATTCTTTTTCTTGTATAAAATCATGAGTTCCGCATGGGGGAAGGGGAGACGCGTCCGCCCACTTTTGAGAGTGGGGAAGGACTGAGTATTTTGTCCCCCCCACTTTCACGCAGGTCGCATCACGTTGTTCCGAATACTGAAATCACGATATCGAATAACGATGAACGGGCCTCCTGCAAACACACCAATTAAAGCCACAATTTCTGTGCGACAGCTGACTTTGGATATAGACGCCCAGTTTAGTCTCTCAAGGGGCCCTTTGCTAGCACAATGACTCCGATATCAAGTCAGAAACCTTCTGCAAAATCAAATTTCAGTGGGCCCCAGGCCAGCTAAATGGGCCCCGCACCAATCCAGGGTGCCCGACGAGCCAAGGGCTCCGAGGAGCTCAGGGGGCCTAAGATCAGCACAATGGGCCCAGACAAGCTAATTAGATCCATTCCAGTTAAACGGGCCCAATGCTAACTCAAGGCTCTTGCCATTTCAAGGGACACCGATCCAGCTAGGGGCCATAGAACCAAGTTACGAGCCTCTTACATAATCCCTCTCTGGGAGCCTAGACTAGCTCAGGGCTTCCGTTGAAATTCTACCTCAGAGGTCTTTTCAGCTCAGGAGTCCCAAAGCAGCTTTAGCCCCAAGGTCAAGCCAAAAAGCTCCTATGCAATACCCTCTCCATGGCCCAGAACATCTCAGATCAATTTTGCGAAACTCCCTCTCAGGAGACCCAACGTCAATTCAGGGGCCCAGGCCAACACAAGGGTTGCAAGATCCGCATGGGGAGCTTAACCATCGACACGTGTCCTAAATAAGCTCAGAGGGCCAAACTCTCAGCCAGGAATTTCGCTGGGATTCCGTTGGGGCCCAGCCGGCAATTTTGCGGGGTGTCAGCTGGATGTCTCAGTGGGGCCGAGTGGGCGTATTAATTCGTTTTTTTTATTGGGAGCATAGCGGAATCCCGGCAGAGGACTTCGCTGGGCATCGGCAGGGCGTTAGCCGGGTCCCGGCTGCGAGGAGATCAATTTGACCGGGCGTTGTGCCTGGCCCCAGACCGCACCCTGCTGGGACGTTGCTGTTGTGCTGGGTCCTGACCTTAGCGTGTTTGGGCCCCCTGAGTCGCAGCTTTAACTCAGGGGGGCCCAGCACGCCGATGGGGCCCAAACAAACGTAAGAGCAGCTTGGGAGGCCCAAACAAACGTAAGAGGGCCAGACCAGCGGATGCCTCGATGAACTCACGGAGCCTTCATATAAGCACAAGAGGGCCGCAAACAAGCTAAATGGGCCCATACGTTAAACGGACCCGATACCAACCCAGGGGCGCTTGTAAGCTCAAGAGACACTATTCCAGATATGGGTCATATGGCCAAGTTAAAAACCTCTTATTTAATTCATTTCAGGGGCCCTTACCAGTTGAGGTGGCCCCAGACCAGCTTGTGCCGCAAGACAAAGTCAGTAAATTCATGTAAAATACCCTTTCAGGATCCCGGATCAGCCTAGGGCCCCATGAAAAACTCTATTTAGGAGGCCCAAACCCAACTCAGGGGGCCCAAGATCAGCTGAAAGGGTTCATACCGTTAAGAAGTTCCAGACCAGATAAGGGGCCCCTGACGGCTCGGAGCGCCAGTCCAACACCGATATTTCAAGATCAGCGAGAGGACCCTGACCATCTAAAAGTACGTCAGATCAGTTTAGGGACCAGGCTTGTTGTGGGGGTCCAAATCGGCTCAGCGGGCTCTGAAAAAACTCAGGGGACAGACCAGCTGGCCCAGCGACGATCCCAAGGGACCTAGATCAGCGCAATAGGGTCCGGACAAGCTAGAATGCCGATACCAGTTTAAAGGGTTCCATTCTAGCTCAGGGGTCCTTGCCAGCTCAAAGGACATCAATCCAGCAAGGGGCTCAACGACCAAGCCAAGGACCTCCTACGTAAATCCTCTTATGGGCCCTATACCAGCTCATGGCCGCCTCACTAATTCCATATAAAGGGTTCTTTCCAGCTTAGGGGGTCTCAAACCAGCGTGGGTCTAATGCTGAGCCAGTAAGTTTAAGTACAATACCCGCTCACGGCCCCTGAACAGCCCAGGGGCTACCTGAAAAACCAACTCAAGGGCCGATATCAGCTGATACCAGTTAACGGGCCGCGACAAGCTCAGGGAGCCCCAGTGCCAACACATGGGTTTTGAAATCCGTTTGGGGGCCTGGTTATATAAAGGTGCCCCAGATCGGCTGTGGGGACTCAATATAAACTCAAAGGACTCGCAAGAAAAAACTCGGGGACCCAGACATACTGATGGACTCCAAAGCCGCTCAGAAGGTTCAGAAAAAAACTCAGTGGACGATACTGGCTGGGGGCTCCAAGCCCAAGTCTAGAAACTTCTGTGCAAGTCTCTCAGGGGCCCAGATTTGCCACATGACCCTGACAGTTGGTGCGTCGAAGATTTTCTCAGGGGCCCCTAGGGAAGCTCCATCTCAGTGGGCCCAAAAGCCAGCTCAGGGGTACCCAAACCATCTGAGGAAGGCCCCATACCAATTCAGGAGGGTCAGATAAGATAAAGGGCGCCAAAGACCCCACCGGTCTCAGTGCCAACACAGGGGCTCAGCTCAGCCCATGAGTATTAATAAGCAGCCCCCAGAACGACCCAAGGGCCCCTCCGAAACACGGATGTCAAAAGGCGCAAATTTAACTCAGAGGTGCAGACCAGCTCAGGGGTCCGAAGATCACCTGGCAGACTCCATATGAGTTCAGGGGCCCCGGACCAGATAAGGGGCTCAAAATGAGCGTATAGGCCCATTTCCCAACTCGTAGGGGGTCCAGTTGAGCCCAGGGGTCCCAAGATCAGTGCACGGGACCCAACATGTAAAGGACCCAGACCAGTTCAAAAGCCAGCCCAGTTCAAGGGTCAGGGGCCCACACCAGCCCAGAGCCTAGTCTATTTCAGGTACCACAGACTAGCTTAACTTCACGAGATTCCAAAACTGCTAAAGGAGCCCACTGGGGGGGGCAATACCAACGCGGGGGTTCCACACGCCAATTTAGTGGTCCAGCTCAGCTCCGGGGTCGTGAATCAGCTCAAGGGGCGCCAAATCAACTCAGGGGTCTTAACACGCGCAGTGGAAGGGTCCTAAAGCGCCTCCACGTATTTTTCCAAGGTGGCCGGAGAACCGTTCTTTACCAGAATACGTTACTCGGCCACATTTGAGAGAATTCATAAGTGCGTCGACTGGTGAACGAATTTGGAAAACTGTTTAATAATTTACAAACATATGATCTTTGAAAATCAGACTTATATTTTGAGACCGTAGCAATCGCGCGGTAGCACCTGTTCGCCTGCACTGCCGACCGAGCGGTGACGTAATAACGTCATATAATCAGGTTATATGTTAGGGTCCCCGCGCTTGAAGTTCAAGGTCACATATTAAAGTCATTGGCCCAAGTGTTCTGGACAGATGTCATTGCTCAGTATAACGTATGATATGCTATCACTTCATAGTTAATGTTTTTGTTAGTGGCAATGCCACAGGTTGAGGTCAAAGACCTTTTAAAGGTCCAACCTCCATTTCCCGCCAAAAAGCTGCTACAGTGCCAGTTATATTGTAAATTGTTGAGAATATGTCATGTTAATCATAGGTCAGTGACCTGGAATAGCCTTGAGCTCAAACATTCGGAGGATATTATGTGGGACATTCCCTCTATGGCCTTAGTCCACTTTCAGTGTATTCCTGGCTTTTTCTGTGCAATCACAGAATTTTCCGATAGGTCTCCAGCGCGGCCCATATATGACCTTTACGACCTCGTTTGACCTTTAAGATACTGACTTAGGTCAATAAATCTTAGCCATTACGCTGATCGCCATCCCCCCACGCACCCCGAACGGGTGATTTTCTAACCCTCTTGGTTTCCGAGATCTCGGAAGTGCCTGAGCATCTCCTAAAGTGCCCCTAAGGGTGGCACTTTAGGACACCCCTCCACTGCACGTTGACGCCAGACCCTTCTCCAGCGAAGGTGTTAAGGTAAGAGCATGACTCCACACTAAATCTCGTGCCCTCTGTGAAAGACCGACTTAGGGTGCTGCTTAGTTCAGCTGAAGGACCTTAGACCAGCTCGGGGACCCGGACTTTTCCTGACACAGAGCCGTTGCGCCGCCCCTGGCCTCTAGCACTCCTATTCAAAGAAGATGCAAAGGGACAGATAGTCAAATCTTGACTAAGCCGATCATAAAAATGCCGCGAATAGAACTATCATTACTTATGGGTCGGGGAAATATTTTGTGAGGGCAAAAGTGATAGGATTCGAGCTAACCTCTCCCGCTCCCCGCCCAGTTTCTCTCAATTTCTAAATCAGGGGGTCCTGATCCCTAACCCCCGGGATATCCACCCATGCGCGCAATCATGCGGAAAAGGGTGGTTTAAAGGGGTTGAGTGCGATACATGTTGCATTGGGGCATCCTAGGGCTGAAAGGGAGGGGGAATCGTCAAAACAGGGCGCCCAACCACAAAATTGAGGGCGGCCGGAGGCAAATGAGAATGGTCCATGTTGAGGTGGGGCGCCACGAGGCTGTAAAATAGCAGACACTTCTCCCCGCGATCACCGCTGCTTCTCCCGTGCTGCCTGCCGCTGACGCCCTTCGCTCCGCCCGCTGCTCGCCTCGCGCGGTTCTACCTGCGCGCCGTCGCGTTTCGGCCCGCTCTGTGGGGCTGGATGGATGGGACGTGCATCATTCTGGGCTGTCATCACTCATCCCTGTACGTTTTAAGACTTCATACGTGTGCCTATTCATGTTATCCTAAGTTTGTGTACAGGCATGTTGCCCGTGAATGTGAGAACATGTATGGGTACATAAAGGCGGCCAATCGGGCACTATGGGCCAATATGCCAATAGTGGAGAAGGGGCGAACAATCATGCTGAAGAGGGCGACCAGAAGTAGACGAGGGTGGTCCATGTTGCAGTTGGGCGCCCCAGGGCTGAAAGGCGGTGGCTAATCATAAAATATAGGCACCCAATCGCAAAGAAGAGGGCGGTCAGTAATCGATGAGGACGGTCCATGTTCACGTGGCGCGCCCAATAGTATGCCAGGGGAAGCTGGTTCGAAATTAAGGGTGGCTAAGAGTGAACAAAGTCAACTTAAAATGGTATTTTCTTTGCGTTTTGGTCTAGCATTGGTGTTTTGTACCCAAAGTGTCGCCAACTGCGGACGCCTTCGGCGCCCGAAATCGGCTGTGTCAGTCCTTGGGTCCTAATGGGGACGACAGCCCCTTGCCCCCTGGATCTGTCGCTGTAGTGACCACAGGATACCTAAAAAATAATATGGGGTCGGTTGTGAATGCAGTGTCTTGAGATAATGGTAGGGGCTTGGTCGCGACGCATATGGGCTCGGGAAGGATAAGTGACGATTGCTTTACAGAGGGCCCGCAACTACGAGGCATGGGGGCCCGGCGACGGCCACAGAGACACTGCCAGAGCTGGGCTCATTATTACGGTATTCCGCAAGGGGGACCCAGTTGGGCAAAGTCGCCCGTGATGTGGTAGGGGATCCGATCCCATTCTTCAGGGGACCCGGTTTGACTAGGGACACTTGATTATGGTAAGTGACCCTCTATGACTTTAGGAGCGTGGGACTATGTAAAGGGATCAGCTTGTGACTATATGGTGCTTGATAGGCATCGCAGGCATAGGAGCGTCCAGAATATTGAGGGTGAGGGCAACATGTGTTTTCAAGTAATTTTTTCCACTTAACACGATGGGGCTAATGCTAAACATATTGCTTATTTGGGGGAAGGGGTGTCATGGCCCCCTGGCCCCTGTTCCTACGCCTATGATAGGTATCATGGAAAAATGTTATTGGACCAGGGAACAGGGTTATGCTATTATCGGGGAGCCTGGTTGTGACCACCGGAAGCCACGACTCTGGATTGGTGGGATATTTCCCAACGTTGGCGGGGCTTGCTTGGATTCCACCAAAGATGTGGAAAGCTGCACCCATTGACAATGACGTAGTCCACCTTTTCTCTGTACACATGATTTTTGGCGCAATTGCTCATTGCTTGGGGATTTGCATGGGACTATCATTACGGGGCTAGCGTCGCTGTAGTGGCAGAAGTGGAAGCTGCTAACTGAACTTGGCAAAGCTGCTTTGTTTATTTCCCGCAACAAAAGTCTCGTTGCCATAGCAATTATAACATCCCAATCGTCAGCTGGCGCGACAGTGAACGTGCACGTTTTGCAGAATAAGGGAATTTTTGCACGGAAAGCGTTTACTTTACCCTCGTTCTGTTAGAATTTATCCTGACTTCAGGAGTGTCAGGATAAAAATGTCACCATAAAATCAACGTCGTAGAATCGTGTCAGGCTAAGCGGAAATATTCATTATGTGTGTGGTTGTAAATGACGGCACATGAACCCAATTAGTGTGTGCCGTAGTCATGATTTTCAATGCTTTTGATCATGTTTTGAAAAATGAGTTTGATTTTCGTATCCCGAAAATGGAACATTGGCGGAGTTTACTTGGCTGAATCCACGGTTTTTGACGGCGTGGTGCTGGCCATGATCGTTTAAATACACTTCGACAATAGAAGGGAACCTTCCAAAGCTGCTCCTCTAGCCATAAGAAGAAGGATCACTTCTGGCCTCTTCTCGTCACTCCTCTTCTAATTCAAAGCCAACGAGGACTTTATGCTGGTGCATGATGCATTCTTTTGTTTACATAGTGTGCTAATTTTCATTCACCTCAACCGGCTATGGCGCAAACTAGAAGAGGATAAGATACGACGTAAATCATCACTTTCGGCCTCTTACCGTCACTTTGTTGTTTATTTTTATTCTTGATTTGTCGTTGTGTTTACGTGTTTTTGTGAGCTACCACTAGTAAAGAAAGCTTCTGGGTTGGGGAGATTGATACATTTATCAGTATGGTTACACTTAAGAAGAAAAGTTTACAAAAAGGTTTGTGAATTCAAGCAAGCATCAGAACCAGAGATTAAAAACAAAAAAACAGAAGTAGTCAACAATATTGAAGTTTGGAAATTAACACTGGCACCCTCAAGGAGGAACACAAAGAACACAATTTATAAGATTGAAGGCAAAATGAATGCAAGGCCAAAGAATCGAGTATGTCCATCTGCATAATATTTTAGTTTACATGTGAGAGGTGTGCACGATTTTGTAATCTTTTTACCTGTAATTCTTGTCCTCATCCTCACTTTACCTGGGTGCTGTGAGCGCATGCGCCTGTGGCTGCAGCGACCCATTCTGGTAGAATCCCATCCTTTTTATCCTCAACTTTCCTCATCCTTACCATCTCCTTCCATAGTATCACTTGATACTTATTTCGACAACACTTTAAATACATCTCAAGTGTAGGTAATATATATTTTTTTATTATAAATTTTGTCCAAGTTGTTCCCAGTTCGGCTGCTGGAGTCGGAGTCTCACTGAAGTCATCAATGGACTTGTCACGGAGACCCCGACCCCACCACCCGAATAAGCAACTCCCACAATGAAGGGTTGATTTAGAAGCCAAAGTTTAACGTCCCACAAAGCACAGGGACGGCCGCCCCGCTCAGGTCACCCTCTCATCAGTCAGTTGCCAGCCGACCTGTACGTCGGGTAAAGTATTGAGCGCCGGAGCGTCTCAGGGGAACCGATCCCAAGCCTGGACATGCACTGCCACTGCATGCTTCTGAGCAGCGGGCCGGAGCCCAACGCTCTACCAACTGAGCTACCGGGGCGGCATATATGAGTTTGAATACAAATGAATATCCTTTTCAGACTTAGGGGTCTCTTACTCCTCCCAACGAAAAAAAACTAAATGATAAAAATCCGCAGAAGCGTCCACGTAAGATAGTATGGTTTGTAACCCATGTTAAAATTGTTCTGTTGTTAAAACGCACATGGACGGGGGTGGGTACCGCCCCAAACAGGTTTTTTGGGGACAGGATAAAAATGGCGGTGCTAGCGCCGCCGTACTTGATATACCTTTTCTCTGATCATTTTTACAGCTTTTGCCAAATTTTTAAGGTTAGGTCATCTCATGTCAGGGCACCAGTACAGGTCAAATGATCTTACCTAAAATTGTTTAAGATAGCATAAGTCAGAACAGGGCGAACTTATTAGATTTAAACTCATATCACATTATGGGCCCACCGAGATCTTTAAAAAATTTCGGTATTTTTTATATCGATGATCTAAGGTCAGGTACGAGCCACGACCTCTCCTTGGAAATACATAGGAATAATGGTTTTAACTGAATAACTTAGTAATGGACAGCGATAGAGCACTTATTTTAACTTCATTAGACTGGCATTGTCTTTACGGTTCTACTGATATGCATATTGACCTAATTTGACCTAGACCTGATTTCACGTTTTGACCTGATTTGTCCTAGCAAGGTCATATTATGCTAGGTCATTCGATTCGGCTTTCTGAGAGGATTCTAATGGTTTAAATTTCTTTGCTCTATCTTTACTTGTTCAGATGTAATGATCAAAACCTTCATTTACATATTATCCCAATGACGGCATGTCTTGACCTCTAGTGACGTTAATTGTGACTTGACAAAAATATGGTTCAAGAATTTTCGATAGAAAAGTGTCCGGCGCAGTCAAAGCGAAGGCAGCTCGGACCCCCGCCAATGTGCTTGTTAAACATACTTTAAGGGGATTTTGGGATTAAAATTCCAAATTATCCAAACTATTCCTCTGCTTAAGATTATTCCCTTCCTCTCCTTATAGATTCTCAGTGGCAGCTTCAAAACGCCTAAAATCTGGGGCCGATTTTCATTTTCTCTGATATTTCTGCCGATGACCTAAGTTTGCTCAATGTTTCAAATATTTCAAACGTTTAGTATCAGTCTGGATTCTAGGCTCAGTAGCTTAGAAGTAGGTACTACACAAGTATTTAGATTGAAATATTTTAAAAAGTTACCTACTATCCCATTATGTTTTTCCAAAGACGAATCTGAAGCATAGAAAAATGAAATATCTACCATTTTTTCGCATACTTTTCACCATCCGAATCCTCATAGTACTAAAGGGAGAATCACAAATTCCAGGTCATAGTTTAGCAAGGCCTCGAATAATAATAAATAATTTTTTGGGGCTTATCGACACACCAACTACCAGGGTCATATGGTGTCGCCAACTCTTTCCCTGTTGGAAGAGTTTCTCGGGAGCCAGCTTGCTCCTTGTTCAGGGAAGCCGCCGGGCCTTGAACCCGGTTGGGATGAATGGAATCCAGCTACGCTGACCACGCCACTACCGCACCCCCTCGAATAGCCGGTCATAGTCGCTACACTATGTGAAAAAATGTGATTTACCTATTGAATTATGAGGATTCTGAATGTATCCTCACACATACTCATTCTTATAGCTTCTGAGAATTCTCACATGCTGAGAACTTACACACTTACCTCATTCTCATATAATGTGAAACCCGATTATTTCAGTGTATTAGCTCCATTTGGCAACCAGGCTTCAAGGAGGCAGGCCATTAAACATCAGCCATTTAACAAAATTAACACGCGCATTGACGGGGGCGGGTACCCGCCCCCCCTCGGGTTTTTCGGAGATAGCAGAAAAACGATGGCGCGTAGCGCCGCCGTACTTGACATACCTTTTCATCATCATTTCCCTCATCATTTTTACAACGTTTGTGAAAATTTTAAGGTTAGGTCATCTCAGGTCAGGTCACCAGTACAGGTCAAGTGACCTGACCTCAAAAAAGTTTAACCCGCGCCCCACCGGGGGTCCAGCGCCACCTTCGCCCCACCGGGGGAGCCATCGATGGCCCCCCTCTAACTCCGAAAATATGGGCGTTAGCGCAAATCTGCAAAGTGCAATGAAAGCTCGCGTCGTCACGCGATGACCACGTGACGTTGACGCTGGCTCGTCTGTTGCAGCGTGGATTCTGGGCCGCTTCATGTGTAAGGCGTGCTCGTACGTCCAGGGCGTGTCGGTGTCGGCCTCCGTCAACAGTCTGGTGGCAGTCTCACTCGACAGCTGAGCCTCCCGCCTGTAGCCAAAGGCGACCGACCTCGCTACTCCCTCGGCCCTGTCGCTGGTTCGGGGACGGACTCCCTCGGCACTGTCGCTGGTTCAGGGGCAGTCTCCCTCGGCCCTGTCGCTGGTTCGGGGACGGACTCCCTCGGCACTGTCGCTGGTTCAGGGGCAGTCTCCTCGGCACTGTCGCTGGTTCAGGGGCGGACTCCCTCGGCACTGTCGCTGGTTCAGGGGCGGACTCCCTCGGCACTGTCGCTGGTTCAGGGGCAGTCTCCCTCGGCACTGTCGCTGGTTTGGGGGCGGATTCCCTCACCCCTGTCGGCAGGCCATTTTTTAACATGTTAACTGGGGGGCATTTGCCCCCTCAGTCGGACGAAATGCCCCCCCGTGCCCCGAAAATGCCCCCCCCTGTGAAATAGACAAGAGATGACTTAAACTGCAACAAATGCAAACTTACCTAACGAAAATAAGACAGAACACTACACGATAATGATAATCTAGGTTTATTGTTGGTGCCAAATTGGAAATCCACAAAACTTGTGTTAAAAATTGCATCCGTGGATGTCTCCTCCATCGTGCGAAGACGAAACAAAGCGCATAGTTACGGCAAACCCCGGCAAAGCAGCCTCAGCATGAACTAACCACAACACTGGAGATGAACGCTGGCCTACAACCAATCAAACGTCATGTTCTATACGACCGGAAGCCCACACCTCAGCCAGTATCGTGAGATTATATGATGCTCTCACTTCACACGCGGTCATTTGCGAGCTCGTTCATGGATAAGACGGGACACAGTGTAGTCAAAGCGCGTAAGACTGGTTGCTGGTATGGCGATGTGAAGTGCTTAGTCTTTTTATTTATTATTGTGGTGGCAGCATGCATACCTAAACGTCACTACCGGAAAAAGTGAGGGTGCCAGCGAAACTTCAACCTGATGCTGACAACGAACTTTCTTTCCACGTTAGTACCAAAAATTGTTCGAATTTAGGGTCCTCGTTGCCTTCCACAGTGGCTGGTTATACAAATTTCCGGTTTTCTCCTATTCAGACTGAACCAAGAAATTGCTGGTCAAAACGTGGGCGGGGTTTGGGGGACAGGCCCCCTGGTCCTTCTTTTTCCGACGCTTGTTGTAGCATACGAGAGATTTATAGTGAGATCGCTGCATCAATTTTTTCTGCAAAGTTGATAAGTTGTTAGCTGGCCTGTCTCATAGATTCTTTGATGTTGAAAATTGGAAGAGATTATATATTCGACCACAGCCCTTCGTTAGCCCGAGGAGCCCTTCCAACAAGGAAAAAGCTGGCGACGCCATATGAACCCGACAGTTGATGCGTCGATAAGCCTAAACAATTATTAACCGGTTCTTGTACTACATTCGCTCGATGATTTTGACAGCAACAGCCACACATAATAGGTATATATATATATATATATATATATATATATATATATATATATATAATAACTTGTTTAGATTTAGCCGATAAAACACTTGTGTTCGATACCTTAGGAATTTACCTATCTTGTCACACTAAAAAAATAAAATAACCTTTTCATTTTGTATAGATTGTACCAGCGTCAGGGTTGCCAAGCTGGCCATTTTGTGGCCAAATATCTCGAATTTAGCCTTTTGTCGTGTTTGGCTCCGTGATTTTTCGGTTGGCCCTTTCTTGAAATCTGGCTTTTTGCCCCTCTTTCTAGCTGCTGGCACCAAAGCTATTTCTGGTGTGTTCCTTGTATAAATTCAGTAAGAAATTACTTTACATGTTTTAGTGCTCAGGTCAATAGTTTGACCTCCAGACGTCAAATTAGGTCAAGATCGGTTATTTTCACTCAAATATGCAATGCTTAAACAAACTGGGCATAACTCTTATGCCATCAGAGCTATTCAGGTCTGGTAAAGTACATTTGATAGGAAATTGTCAGTGCTTTTTCCGCTATGTGAAACATAAAGACCTCCCGCCAGTGGTTTGACCTCCAGAGGTCACCTCGTGACCTAAGATGACCTGAGGTCACGAAAGGTCAGAAAGTGACCTTGCCGTATACCAAATGAAAGCCAATGACGGGACAAGCACGATGGTGTTTGTTTCAGCGCTCTAGCTTAATTAGGTCAAAAGTTATTGTCAAAATACTGTTTTTGACCCCTGGTGACCTTGGATGACCTTGGAAAAGTCAAAGGGAAAATATGACCCCTGGGATCCGTGAAAGGGTGTCCAAAAACGCTGTTCTGAGCAGGCTGAGTGTTTGCAATCATTTTTGTGACTTTTAGATCATAAGACAGCTTTTCCCATGCTTTTTCAATGGGAGAGGTCACCTCGTGAGCTGACCTCAGGGCACGAAATCGAAAAATCCCGGATATACACCTTGTAGACCCCGGTGGGGCCATAAAGTGTAGGAAGTTTCAAATCGATCGACTTCGAAATGTAGCTCTTACAGAGCTTTAAAGTTGAAGTGAGGTGACCTTGGTTGACCTCGTCTGGTGACCGGACCTTGGGTGACCCGGGGTAAAAAATTTCAGGGATGGTGAGAAAATGATTCAGTAAGAGGTGGAGCCTTCAACCGCGGTGCTGCGCCTCTTCGTTTTTCTGCTATCCCGGAAAAACCTTAGGGGGCCATCGATGGCCCCCCGGTGGGGCGAGGGTTAAGATAGCATAAGTCGGAGCAGGGTAAACTTATCCTATTGAAACTCATATCACACATTGGGCCCACCGAGTTCTCTAAAATATGTTCCGGTATTTTTTTATATCGATGACCTAAGGTCAGGTACGAGGCATGACCTCTCCATTGGAAATACATGGGAAAAATGGTTTTTACTGTATAACTCAGTAACGGATAGTGATAGAGCGTTTTTTTAGCTGCATTAGACTCGCCTTGGCTTTGCGGTTCTAATGATATGCATTTTATATAATTTGACCTAGCAAGGTGAAATTATATATCATTCGATTCGGCTTGCTGTGAAGATTCATATAGTTAAAGTGGTTTTGCTCTATCTTTACTTGTTCAGATGTAATGGCCAAAAAACTTGATTTACATGTTATCCCTATTACGGCATGTTTTGACCTCTCGTGACCTTAAATGTGACCTGAAAAAAATGTTTCAAATATTTTTGATGGAGAAGTGGATGGGTTACCCAACACCGTTTACAGTTTTTCGCTACCTACCATGGTTCTCGAGATCTTAGAGGGGCGGGTACCCGCCCCCCCTCCCTCGTCAAAGCAAAGGTGGCTCAGACCCCCGTCAATGCGCGTGTTAAACATAAACTTATACTCATGCTCCTCGGCTCAGCACTACGAAATCTATCAACGATATAATTTTTCTATATTTAATATTGCGTGCGTTGGCTTAGACACCTATTTATCATTGACTTAAAGTAATCGTGATATCCAAAACTTTCCGCACCAAATAACTCAAGGGTTTAAGAAAGAGAAGCCACCTCAAGTATCAGGTTATCTGCTAAAAAAATCAAGTTTCCTGAAAATATCATGTAATGATGTTAGATTTGAATAACTCGGAAAATGTAGGCATCTCCGAGTTTTTAATGATGACCGTTTGTATGTGCACACGAACTCGAGAACGAAACATCAAGATAGCTGACAACTGTCAAGTTCGAGTGGGGCAGTTTGACGGCGCAGTAATTCTGCCGCTTTGAAGATACTGTCATATGGTGGGGTTACTGCCTCCTTAACGGCACCTTTGTCGACATAAGCCCTAACACTCGCATTGACGGGGGCGAGTATCTGCCCACCTCGGATTTTTTGAAGATAGTATAAAAACAGCGGCGCGTAGCGCCGCCGTACTTAGCATACCATTTTCCTGATCATTTTTAAAACTTTCGTCAAAATTTTAAGGTTAGGTTATCTCAGGTCAGGTCAGCAGTACAGGTCAAGGAACCTGACCTCAAATAAGTTTAAGACAAGCATTAGTCAGAACAGGGTGAACTTATCCAATCGAAGCTCATATCATATAATGGGCCCACCAGGTTCCCTAAAATATATTCTGGTATTTTTAGGTCGATGACCTAATGTCAGTACGAGCCATGACATCTCCATTGGAAATACATGGGAAATTGTTTTAATTGAATAACTTGGTAATGGATGGTGATAGTGTTTATTTTAACTGCATTAGATGTTCCTTGTCTTTGTGGTTCTAATGATATGCATTTTACCTAACTTGACCTTGACCTGACCCCATGTCAGGTCAAATCCCATATTTGACCGGATTTGACCTAGAAATGTTATATTATATATCAATCACTTTGGCTTGTTGCGAAGATTCCAATGGCCTATTTTTCTCTATCTTTACTTGTTCAGATGTAATGACCGAAAACCTTCATTAACATTTTATCCTTATGATGGCATGTCTTGACCTCTAATGATCTTAACCTGTGCCCTGGTGGGCCTCTGAGCCACTTTTACCCTGGTGGGGGGTGCTTGAACACCCCCTCGAACTCTTACGGGCACGTATAGCCTCTGCAGCTGCAGTGCCCTAAAACCCCAATCATCATCATCACTGCCCCCCTCGAACTCGACCTCTATAGGGGATAGCGAAAAACGCGAACACTGGTGGATAGCTCATACAAATTCATGAAGAAACTTAATCAGCCACTTTTTGACCCAGGGTAATATTGAGGCCATGACAGGTCAAAGGAAGCATTTTGAGTAGAGTTTTTGAGCTCCAGCGTCTGACAGAGCTGAGGTGGAATCATTTTTTAGGCACAATCCGCTTCCTCTTGTCACGGGAAATCGAATGATGTATAATATAACCATGCTAGGTCAAACAAAAAAATGGCCTAACCTTAGGTCAGGTCTAGGTCACTTTTTAACAAAACATAGTAAGTATGCATATCAATCGACTCGCAATAGCAATCCAAAAGCAATGATATCAAAATAAAAGCTGTATCATTATTTAATACAAAGTTATTGACCTCAGTCTGAAAACTGCTTAAGTAGCCCCAGATGACCTCTCAGATGTCACAGGCCAAAAATTGCAACATGAACCTGGAAAGGGGCCCAGTATACCATGATTTGGAGAATATGAAGGTATTCTCAGCTGAATCTACACAAATACAGGCCAATTTCTGTTTTTCCATGTATTTCCAATGGAGAGGTCATGGTATGCACTTGACCTTAAGTTATCAATATGCAATTTCCGGAGTAAATTTTGTAGAACTCAGTGCGCCCATTATGTGCTCTAAATTTCAATCCAATAGATTCACCCATTTCTTACTGATGTCACCTCAAACATTGTTTGAGGTGAGGTCACTTGACCTGCACTGGTGAACTGACCTGAGATGACGCAACCTTAAAATGTTGGGGAAAGTTGTGGCATTGATCAAGGATAAGGTTTGCCAAGTACGGCGGCGCTTGGCGCCGCCGGAAAGATCGAAGGGGAGGTGTTCAAACACCCCCACCGGGGCGAGGATTAATATGACCTGAAAAATGGTTTAAACATGCGGGAAAGGGGTGTTCCAGGACAAATCAACCAAACACCACCTGGATTGTACATAGCATAGTCTCAGATTTCGTTCCAAGTTCGTACACAGGGTTGTCAGTGACGTAGAACTCAAATTTGAGAATATTTATTTTTCAGAACACGGGTTTTGGAGCTACAGCTTGCTGAAAATCGTGAAAATCGGTGTTTTTGGGAAAACATGGTGGCACACAACCATTATTTTCTGTGTAGTCCTTCGTTATGGATGCTCGTTTAAAACGCAATTGTATTTAACATTTTATTATCCATCTTTGAGAATTTTGTTTTTCAAAAACGATTATTCCTAAGTCTTTGGAAATTTGTGTTCAATTTTTGAAACAATTCATTCTAAGTGTGGCTAGTGATTCACCTAAAAATAATGCAAAGCAAAAATGTGCCCCTGTGCCTGTGATTTCTAAAAACATCAATTAAGTTTTGCGTTCTAAAATGTATCGCTGCCTAATCAGCCAAAGAGTGACGCCATGCGCGAGAAAATCGGCCGCCCGGCGCGCCCCACCGACAGCCGACTGGCACTTCGGCCAACCGAAGACACACATGCGTATGGTGCTCAGCGGAGACTATGGGCTAGAAGTTTGTGGCTAGTGAAACATGCATCTGCAGAAGTCCATGGGATTATGGAAATTTTCATAAGGTAAGGGTGTGCCGTTGAAAAAAATTCTAGTCTTTCTTTTCATCTCATCTTTTTTTTGTTTCGGCTTCAGTAAGGTTTCATTAAGAGTAAGGAACGTAAACAACATACTTTATAATGCATGTGTCTTGAAGCAAGGTGGAATCAATATTATGATTGGAAGCGAATTATTGAATTCATAGCTAAAGGGCAGTGTTATGACAGCTGTGTATAAGATTTAGTGGCATTTGGTTCGGTTCACCAGCAGAGGAGGCAGAGGATGCTGAATCAAGGTACCAAAAGACAGTTTTAATATCTATTCAGGCATGCAAGTGGCCTACTTTGGTTCACAGTTTGCATGGAAGTTCCCCCTTGACGTTTACCACATGTTTGGTCTCGGCGTCCCGGAGCCGGGACCGGATGGTGGGCCCGGCCGGGACTTTGCCGGGATCAACTGGGTCTGTACCGGGACCCTGTCGATGAGGATGGGAGAGCGTAATAGTCTTAATTAGGATCTATGTTCCTTGGGGAGCATATCAGATTAAGATTAGTTCACTTTCATCGAATTAAGTTATTTTTCCCTTAGCATTAATAATAACCTAATATAGCTAACTACGCACACATAAACTGTCTTACTTAAACCTATATTGGGCTGTTCATAAATGACGTCATGCGGGCTGGGTGTCGGGCCGAAAACTGGCATACCATGGCCAGGGCTGGAAATGTTTTCTCGATGCAGGTGGTCTTGAGTGGGTTAACGCTGGCATGACAATAAAAACTCTAATTTAGTTGTAATAAGCTCCATTCGAAAAGGAGATGAAATAACACAATTACACATAATTAATGGTTGAAATAGAAAATCGAAGTCACTGGTTAAGACGTCACCAGTGCTGGACGTTGCTCGTGTACTCTAACAATAGTGCCTTTGTTTCTTTGTTTCAGAGTGCAATAAATGGCACAACTCTCTTAAGAGTTTGATCCTATAAATAGCGCGGTCGGCATAAAACCATAAAAACGAATCAGAGCCATGGAATATAAACCAGAACAGATGCCTGCGGTACTGCAGATGATGCAGGAACAGGTGGCCCAGCAAAACCAGATACTTCAGTTACTGGTGCAGACCCACACCTCCGCGGCTGAGCCACACGCCACAACTGAACCTGCTGCCCTTACCATAGCTGAGTCTGCAGTTACATCCAGGCCGCAGAAAGTCATTCGGCCCTCAGCCCACTTCGGGATGTCAGACTCCCGATGGAAGTTCTTGCTTAGTGACTAGATCCGCTACAAGCGGTCAACATGTCTTGATGACTATACCTCGTCTATACCTCGCAAGATCACTTGATCGACTCATGTTCTGAGAAACTCCGCGAAGATCTGTTTAAGGTTCTGGGTACCAGCATGGCCACAACGAAAGAAAATGACCTACTCAAAACCATAAAAAGCCTAGCAGTGAGGTCCCAGAGCAAGGTTGTGAACCTTCACACTATGTTGTCACTGAATCAGGGCAGGGGTGAGCCCGTCACCCAGTTTGTAGCTAGACTCCGGAGACAGGCGGCGCTATGCAAATGCACCATCAAGTGCGAAAGCTGTGAGAATAACGTGAGATACGAAGAAGGGATTAAAATTGATCAACTCATTCGTGGTCTGGAAAGTCCAGGATTTGGCCCGGGGGTCAGATCTCAACACGCTCCAGTAAGTTGTGGAGTTTGCAGCTGCCAAGGAGGCTGCAAAAGTGGCCCATGATGCTTTTGGTGCCCCAGCATCACTGAATGTACGGCAGTCCGCATATCAGCGGCAGCGATAAGGAAAGGTGCTGGCCAATGCCCCTACCTCTCGCAACTCTCGGACTGATACCGCTTGTCATGGATGCTGCAGAAGAGAGCATGGATATTCGCTTCAAGACAGAAAGGCTCACTGCCCAGTATGGGGCAAACGCTGTCCTCGCTGCGACGGCTTCAGTCATCTTCCGGAGATGTCTAACTGCAGACCACGTTCAACGCAGCAGACCTCGTCAACACGAAAACCCCCCAGCCACCCAGTCTACACTCCTAGCCGCCGAGTCGGAGCCCGATAAGAAGTTTCCATTTTTGGCAGTGGTGGTCGGTGCTATCAATTCGGGTGTGTCCCGGATCCCACAGATCATGCACAAGAGTGACGTGGGATGGGTAGCTAAAAACCTGATGAGTTGCCATACATAAACGTACAGGTGACCTTATTGCCAGAGGCGCATAAGTTGGTAGATCACGAGGTACCAGACGCGGTGCAGCCCGTCCCTGTGCATGATCACCCGGCAGTCGCGGACACGGGTGCACAGACCACCGATGCGGGACGGGATTTGATTGAGCAGATGGGGTTGCCAGTGAATGCCTTGAGCCCGGTGTCGCAGTCGATCCGAACTGCAGATGGGAAACCCCTTGATGTGTTGGGGGCTGTGTGTGTACGTATATCGTGTGGCCATTGGACCACGGATCAACTATGCTTTGTATCAGCCTCATGTCCGTCCGTCCATGCTTCTGAGCACCGACGCTTGCAAACAGTTTGGCCTCGTACCGCTTACATTTCCGTGTCCTGACCCCTCAGGTCCGTGTCCTGATCCCTCAGGTCCATGTCCTGACCCCTCAGATCCATGTCCTGACCCTTCATGTGCACTATCATCATCGGTGACCAGCACTGTCAGCCTCTCTGTGCAGGCGGCGTCCACTGAGATGTTCCGCCCCGACACTGAGCACATCTCCATTCGTCCCAGTGTGGGGTCGCGGTAGTGGAGTGGTCAGGGTAGCTGGCTTCCACTCAGCCGACCCGGGTTCAAGGCCCGGCGGCTTCCCTGAACAAGGAGCAAGCTGGCTCCCGAGAAACCCTTCCAACAGGGGAAAGAGTTGGCGACGCCATATGACCCTGCAGTTGGTGCGTCGAAAAGCCCCAACAATTATTATTATTCGTCCCAGTGACCTGACCCCTATCCCACAGACAGTGTTGCCAACAGCATGGATTATGCCAGCCCTAGTCTAACCCAACCCACCAGTGAGGTTCCCGGGATAGACAGTAGCCTCCACTTGGGAGCCACTCGGAATGTGAACTATAGTCCTTAAGGCTGCCCTGCCCGAGCAGATCCCCCTGCGGTACTCGACTGCCTACCTTTTCATCCCTCTCCTGAGAATGTGTCTCTCATGGAGACTTGGATCAAGGAGCGATACGCCGCCAGTGCATTCAATACATGCGAGCACTCCCTTACCAATGATGCATGGCGAGCACTTGCGTATCATTCTCAAGCCCGATACAGTCCCCAAAGCCTATCCATCATCATCGTTGGTGTTTAAGGGCGCGCCGACAACAATAGTCATGTGGCGCCCATAACACTAGACAAGATATATACATAGTTTCAGCATCTCACAGGGCTAAAAGTGTGTCAAAGGTAAATGTAAATACACCGCATATGCTTCGACAAGTCAACGAGTGAAAACGCAGGTGATCACGTCCTAAGATGGTGAGTAAATGACATTAAATGAGACACTCTTTAAAAAATCAGCAATAGCCGCAAAGTCCACGGCTAGATGCTCTCCAAGCAGTGATTCCAGTGAAATCGACCCGTGAAAGTATCGCTGTCTTTCAACCTCAAAATCTCGACAGTCCACGAGAACATGGCGCACAGACAGGCACTCCCCACAGCGAGCACACTCCGGCGGGACATCTCTACAAAGTAAAAAAGAATGTGTTGCGTGGGTGTGGCCAATGTGGAGCCTAGATAGATCACCTCCTCCCTCCTTGAACTAGCAGAACCTGAGAAGCGTTTACCGATCAGCGGTTTCAGAGCCCGAAGCCTTTGACCCTTTGGGTCCGTATCCCACCTGTCCTGCCATAATTTGGTAACTTGTTTTTTTTTGACTTTGAATTGTTTTCGAATATGTGGGAACCAGTCAGAGCACGGGATCCGAAGGACCGATGGTACAGTGTCTGGTGCTGCCTGCTTTGCACCGAGATCGGCGCGCTCGTTTCCAACGATACCTGAGTGACTGGGGACCCAGGCTAGTATTACTTGTTTTTTATTGACATGCGTTCGGTGAAGTCTGTCTTTGATTTCATCTAAGTAAAATGACGATGACGACTTGGTTCCAAAACACTCGAGGGCCAGTAGCGAAGATAGAGAGTCGCTGACTATAACACATCGGAGCTGTCTCGATAAAAGAATGGCGTCCAGGCAGCGTAGAATGGCATATAACTCCGCAGTGAAAACCGAAGCAGCGGGCGGAAGATTGAAACACCTCGCAACATCTCACTTACACAGGCACATCCGACACCGTCCTGACCCTTGGATCCATCCGTATAAACAGAGCTTGTGGTTTGGATAAGAAGTCTGACAGTGCTCCAGAAAAACTTGTTGTGAGGCTACCGGAGTCAAATCTCTGGTTTTTGAGACCAGGCTTGTGTCTACCGTTGGCTCAGTTACCATCCAAGGTTTGATGGACGGGGCCTGAAAAAGTTCCACCTGTTCCAGGTTAACTTGTGCGTCATCAATCCAACTAGCTATCCTGTAGTCTGCGTGCCGGGCATATTGAGCAGAGTGTTCAGTTTGACGCCGTTGTTCATCTGAGAACAGCCATCGGGAGGTTGGGTGATTTGGGAACTGAAAAAGTTTTAGGGCATACTGCATGCCATGCATTCTGCGCCTTAGGTCCAACGGCATCTCGCTTGCCTCCACGAGCATACTGGAGGTGGGAGATGTGCGAAAAGCACCGATTATTATCCTGAGGGCATGATAATGAACTGTGTCCAGTAGGGCTCAGTGAGAAAATAAAATGTAATATTTTTGTCCAGGACACATGTTTTCTGATGTAAAAAGGAATTTTATTGTCGGTTTATCCTTTTGCATTTTCTAATCTGGGCACTCCTTCCTTTGCAAAACCGAGCATGAAGAATGCAAGTTTCTCGATTTCCGGGTCCTTATGGCGAGATATTGGAATTTTGTGGTTATGGACCTTGGAAAATGTAACCCAAACACAACCGCCTTACTGATTACCTTTCCCCTGATACGGTCCACCTAGCATGCGATCTCAGCAAGTCAGTCAGGATGAGAAAGAGCGTTATGACAGGGTCAAAGTAAAATGACAGGAATAATAACTATGGTAGTTGGCATGGGATACTATTGCTGCCTCGGTATCCCAGTTGGTAGAGCGTTGGGCTCCAGCCCGCTGCTCAGGAACATGCGGTGGCAGTGCATGTGCAGGCTTCGGATCGGCTCCCCTGAGACGATCCGGCGCTAAACATTTACTTGACGTATGTCGGCTGAAACTGACTGGTTATAGGGTGACCTGAGCGGGACCGCCGTCCCTATGCTTTGAGGGACGTTAAACTTTGGCATCTTAATAAAGCCCTTCATTGTTGGAGTTGCTCGGGCGGTGGGGTCAGCGTCTTCGTGACAAGTCCCGTGATGACGGGAGACGAGAGAAGCACGCCAGAGCTATAAAGCCGGATGTCTTCGGTAAGCTGAAGATGGGGATAATTACTGAGGAACACTATGCATTGTCAGATGAGCCAAGTGGTAGATATTTGACGCACTTTGTGTCTGAGACTTAAGTCCATCTTGAAAAGCCTGCTTTGAAGGCTGCCCAGGCCCTGCATGACATCCTGGAGCAACACGAGTCCACTGAGTCCCTTCAGATCCTTATTGGTGACTCCACCAACATGAACACTGTATGGAGGGGAGACAGTCACGCTTTTCTGAAAAAAATGAATTCAGGAAGGAGGCTATTCTGGTCCATATGCTGTGTCCAAACGAATGAGCTGCCTCTAAAGCATTTAATTGCTGCCATTGTTAACCATTCTCGCTCAGCCATGGGCTTCCCAGGCCCGGTGTCCTCCTTCCTCTCAGAGGTCAACGGCATGGCCTACAACCCAGAGTTTAGGGGACTGTCTGGAGGTGAGGACGTCATCTGCGTACCGGACAGGGTATTGGATACAATGAGCACAGACAGAAATACTTCTTACAAGGTGGTCCAGCCAGTAAGGGGTGGCGGTCTCCTTCCTGCTATGCAGGAGATGCACTGCGGCTCACTATGCCATGCCAGGTGGCTGACCACTGGGCAGAGGCTGGTCTTCGTGTGGACTGGGCAGCACGGTCTAACTGGCCAGCTCCTCAGGACGCTGGAGATCCTTTTGAGATTGTGCATCTAGTACTAATTTAGGTTTACCTTTAAAATGAAGGTCGAACATTACATTGTAGATGCACTCTATCATATCCTGATCATCCTCAGGCATCTAAACACTCAGCCCAAAAAATGTGAAGGACACCAGCACCTTCTACGTGAAGACGGGGTCATGGTGCTCCCACCCTAGTGCCTCTTGGTCTCCCTGCTAGCCAGTTCCGACTCCGAGGACAGGCAGCTTGCCATCAGCCATATTCTGGAGCTGCGGGGAGGAGCTGAGTATGGGAACAACAGCCTGAGGCCGACGATAACACCCAAATTGAACCTTTCGGCAACCGCCTTGATCAAACCTATCAGCTGGAAGCCCCGGGAGGTACAGGAGCCCAGCTTCATCTGTTCCATCTCCACGACTGATAAGAGCTTCCTGGATGTGCCTTGGTTCCTCCAAAGTTAAAGGTTGGTGAAGTTGTTGCAAGAGGCGGTGGCTGCCGTGTGTAGACGCCAAGCCAGGGATAGCTACATCAGCACAAGGCTGCACCACAGGGAGGAGATGCCAGAGATCACCACCAAGAAGCAAATCCTGGCAACAATCCATGTCTGAATACTCCAGCGAGGTATGGATGGTGGCGAACCATGAGCGGGAGCGACGACGACTTCGGTGGTCTGGTCGAGGGTCGACTGCGGTGATCTCTAGATTATATAATTCGCCACTTCGCCAGCATGGAGCCGGGCCGGGGCGGCTCCAAAACCAGCATCGACGACGGGATCTTTACTGCGGGGTAGTACTGACAGGCTTGAACTGTATGTTTGGTAATTGTCAGCTTTGGGGGAGGGCCGCTGGGATCGTCCCTGTGATGCGTCAGGTCGGTGACTCTGGCGGGAGTTGTTTGCCCTTGCAGAGGCTGGTGCTAGCACAGCGGGATGGGTTCTGCGGTGTGAGTCATGGGCAGTGACGGCGGCTTTGAGCGCCTAGTCTGGGCGGTGAGCGTGATGGTGTCGTCTCGCGCACCCGCAATCGTGAGTGCTCGATAGAGGCTTAGCTGAAGCAGACTATCAATAACTTGGATGATTAGAACAACAATAGACGGATTATAAAGTGTTTCAATTTCTTCTGTTGCTATGGCTGTATTGATCTCGCTGTAGTGCACCCACACATTCGTTTGTGACGTCACATGGTGCTGACCTATGTGGCAGGCCAGGCGGCCCAGGAGGCTTCAGGGCATCTATTCAGCCCTGGTTAGAGGACCCATGGGTCACCATAGCAAACAACCGTAAGAGTAACCTGACAAATTTAATAAGAAAACCTGACAAGTTTTCTGCTCGATTTTCAAGTTCAGTGACCTCGTGACAAAAATAATCACTGTTCTCCCGTTTTCAATAGTCATTAAAGTGGCAAAAATTTGACAGGCTTACGTAGCCCTGTGACGTCAACATAATAAAGAGAACGTTACAACGGACATGAGAAGAAGTTGTAAGGTCTGCATGTTTATTGCATAAATCCAAGAGCCAAGTGTAAGAATTCCCTCTTTACAACTCGAGAATTATCATGACTAACACAAGCCATTAAAAATCCAGAAGTCAGAATCCAGAAGAAGAAAACAGAAACCTCGGCCTGCGGCCTCGGCAGGTGCCGCTCCGGCGCAGGAGAAGCCGGTGACAATAAACGTTAGGCAAGCAGTTCGATTGACAGGCGAGTGTTTTCAGCAGTATGATACATATACTAAACTTGAGGTCTAATGTTCTCATTCTGACTACATTCAATCCCATGTGTAAGTCCATGTTTTCCTAAACTAACATGTCTCTGCACACTGCGCCACGTTTGTCGTCTGTTCATGTCATCACATAAATAGCCACAAGTATAAAGTTTGGTTTCTTAAGTAAAGACTGGCTATGCCCAGAAGAAAGGAGATACAATATAAAATATGATGGGTTTGCCGACCATATTTAAACCTATACCTGGAGATCTTCACACAATTCAGCCTATTTGTTGCCGAGTTAGCTTCGGTTATCCTAAGTCCCAGTCCGCATGCGCAGTAAAGTCTGCAGTGAATGAGAGCGAAGATACCGTTATAATTGACTGAAGCATGTTGTTATGTCGTTTGTTTGTCCCCTGGTCTAAACTATCCCTTATAGCCTAATATTCCTTAGAATTCATACTGCGCATGGGCAGCACAATGCAATGTCATAACTCCGTGAATTGGGATTAGCAGATAGTATTCTGCTATTACTCTCAAATTTTTTGCCCAATCGGTCTATTGGCTCCCGAGATAGCCTCCCTGATCATAAGTTCTAATGCGCATGCGCACTTACCTTTGTAGTAATCAAGGGTGTCAAAACTTTCATACTAAATTTAAACATGTTCGCTTTCCTCTGTCCATGTCCTCTTCTGAAATATCCTCACCTTTTAAGGCTGATCTTTAAGATTTCTACTGCGCATGCGCAGGGCAGTGCAGCTTCACTATGACATTATTTGTGGTTTTCACTCCTTGTCATTTTCTTGTTCACAAAATTTCAAAAAAATCGACCCGTAGGTTGCCGGGATAGCCTCTGTTACCATTAGTTCCACTGCGCATGCGCAGTGACCTTTCATTGATCTGAAGACCGGATTCAAAATCTGCATGACAGATTTACTCTCATTGATATTGTTCGACAATATGGAATAGAGTGCAACGAGATTTATATATTATTTATATGTATAAATACGATAGCGGATACAAGGGGCGAGGCTAGTAGGCTTAAGTCCCCCCCATGTGAAAATGCCTACAGCTATAGCATAGGCAGAGGATGTTTGGAGGCAATGGCAGAGAGGCAGGAGCTAATAGGTGAATTCAGGGCGGCAGAGGCGGGATAGGGGGCACGTGTCCCCCCCTTGGGTCGATCCTCGGCGCCCCCTGAAATGGCCACGGCTTCCCCTCAAACATTCAATGGCACCCCCTGAAATGTCACTTCCCACCTCCTTCCCCTAAGATGCAAAAATCGGCGCCCATCGGATGGATTTTGCGTGTCAAAAGTGGCGGCCTATGTTCCGTATTACACCCCTTCCCCCGGGACGGTGCCTCCTCTATCAGTAATCCTGGATCCGCCTTTGCTCGAGCACCTTAGCCCCACCCCCGAACTGATATACTGGATCCGCCTATGCTCGAACTCCTTAGGCCCATCTCCGTACTGATGTCCTGGATCCGCCTATGCTCGAGCTCCTTAGCCCCACCCCGTACTGATGTCCTGGATCCGCCTATGCTCGAAATCCGTAGGCCCACCTCCGTACTGTCCTGAATCCGCCTATGCTCGAGCTCCCTAGCCCCACCCCCGTACTGATGTCCTGGATCCGCCTATGCTCGAGGTCCTTAGCCCCACCCCGTACTGATGTCCTGGATCCGCCTATGCTCGAGCTCCTTAGCCCCACCCCCAAACTGATGTCCTGGATCCGCCTATGCTCGAACTCCTTAGGCCCATCCCCGTACTGATGGCCTGGATCCGCCTATAATCGAGCTCCTTAGCCCCACCCCCGTACTTATTTCCTGGATCCGCCTATGCTCGAGGTCCTGAGTTACAACCCCGTACTGATGTCCTGGATCCGCCTATGATTAGGCTCCTTAGGCCCATCCCCGTAATGATGCCCTGGGTCCGCCTATGCTGGAGCTCCTTAGCCCCACCAGTGAACTGATGTCCTGGATCCGCCTATGCTCGAGCTCCTTAGCCCCACCCACTTACTGATGTCCTGGTTCCGCCTATGCTCGATCTCCTTAGCCCCACCCCCGTACTGATGTCGTGGGTCCGCCTATACTCGAGCTCACTAGCCCCACCCCGGTACTGATGTCTTGGATCCGCCTATGCTCGAGCTCCTTAGCCCCACCCCCATACTAATGGCCTGGATCCGCCACTGCTTATTAAGTTTATTTAAGCAGGGAGTGCAAGGAGTCACGTGTCATGGTATCACCACAAAGAGGTTTATTCGGCTGGGAAAGAAATGGTGTGCAACGGTGGATCCTTTGGCCAGTGCTACCTATGGTTAGAGGATGCATTAACTAGTGGGTAGATAGATAGGCAGATGATAAACTTTTATTGGACGGAAACAATATGACAGGTATAACAAATAGATTGACGCAAAAGCCCGAAGGCTTAAGTGGTGGGGCCTCTCTTATCTCTCTCATAAAACACATCACTTTTACCGGACCTATCACACACATACACAGTAGGCCATGTCGTGATCACCACTTTTTCACAGGATCTTTGATTACCGGGTGTTTTCTAATGTATTGATGGCCGCTGATCACGATTTTCTGGTCGAAAATGTCGAATTCGAAAAATATTTGCCCGCGCAAGCCGTTTGAAATTCTTCCGGTTTGCCAAAATTTCGATGTTTTCATATCTCACGGACCATAAAATGCAACTAATGTATTGAAAGGGCTCCAGAACTTTAAAACCATTCAATTTGAACAATTTGAAACCTTTTTTAGACTCCTTGAAATATATATTTACCCGGAAAAGTACCTGGGAAAGACAGGGATGTTTGAGCTTAAAAGATGATAATAGATGGCGCGCATGACGCAGCCGTCAATCAGTGTCCCGCTACGTCGCTTATGACAAGAAGCTATTTGCCAAAGGAGCTGGATATAGGATTTGAGCCTATTATGAATTCGATGAATGAACATTTACCTTCATAAGATGATCTAGATTTCTCTCGCTTGCAGTTTTAAATATGATTGGTTGCTTTCAAAGCAGGTCCAATTAGGATGAGCTAGCCATATATAGATTAGGTATCTAAGCATGTAGTCACTGCGGACAAATTTCAAGTATTAAAATGTATGCAAGAGCCAGTCGATTATATTTAGATTAGTCTTGCTATCACTAGCAAGGAGAATACCGTATTTCGGGAAAAATGAAGCTACATGACATCCAGATTGCCGTCAATACATGCCGTTGTCGGTCGAATTATGATGCTGCGGTTTAAAGAGACGGAGGCCAGGGAAGCGGACGAATTTCATGTTTCAATAGCTTCAATATTCGAACCGACCGCTGATGAAGTTACCGAGACTTACAGAAGAGCATCTGTGCCAGCAAGAAACAGGTACAAAGTTCGCTGTGAAATAAGGAGGCTTTATAATTTGAAGGAAACGATCAGAAGGCGCCTACAAAACATGAAGATATTGCAAGCATGGACAAAGCATGACACCATTGTTTGACATATCAAACAGAGCTCTACCATCAAAGGTATCGTCAAACAGAACATTTCTGGAAGACCAGCGATGAGCACAGAGGTTGTATATTGGTGGCTTGGATGCAGTCGTGACAGACCATTGGAGACGGCAACAGCTGAGCCAAGCCACTGCTGCTGTCGTTGTGGCTACCAGGAGTTCTCCGGATGTTGCGTTCTGACGGAGCCGAAGCTGCGTCAGAACGCAACAGCACCATTGACAGAGACCGCTGATGGTATATGCAGCAGCGAGCTTCCTATTTGTAGCATAACACCAGCTGCTGACAGACGCCGCGCGCGAACAGGCTCTGGCAGGTATAAATCAATCTCGGAAAGAAAACTTATTTCTAAATTTTACACGGAAGTCGTTTATAGACTTGTCCGGATGATTGTCATATTATTGTGCTCGAATACGGACGAGCCGGCCTCCCGATCAGGCCTTATTGGCGGCAGCAGCAGTGGCTTGCCGCAGCTGCTGCCGTCTCCAACGGTCTGTCACGACTGCATCCAAGCCACCAATATACAACCTCTGTGCTTCTCGCTGGTCTTCCAGAAATGTTCTGTTTGCCGATGCCTTTGATGGTAAAGCTCTGCTTTATATGTCAAACAATGTTGTCATGTTTTGTCCATGCTTACAATACCTTCATGTTTTGTAGACGCCTTCTGATCGCTTCCTTCAGGTTACAGTGCTTCCTTATTTCACAGCGAACTTTGTACTTGTTTCTTGCTGGCACAGATGCTCTTCTGTAAGTCTCGGCAACTTCATCAGCGGTCGGTTCGAATTTTCAAGCTATTGAAACGCGAAATTCGTTCACTTTCCTGGCCTCCATCTCTTCAAGCCGCAGCATCATAATGTGACCGACAACGTCAGCCCCAATCGAGAGCTGGTTAAGCGGCAGCATGCATGTGAATCATGTTAAGCGGCTTCACGGCGGCGCTAGGTGTGGTGTAGCTTCATTTTTTCCGAAATGCGGTATTCTACTTGCTAGTGATAGCAAGACTAATCTAAATATAATCGACTGGCTCTTGCATACATTTTAATACTTGAAATTGATCCGCAGTGACTACATGCTTAGATACCTAATCTATATAGGCTGGCTAGCTGATCTGAATTGGACCTGCTTTGAAAGCAACCATTACCAATCATATTTAAAACTGCAAGCGAGAGAAATCTAGATCATCTTGTGAAGGTAAATAATCATTCATCGAATTCAAAATAGGCTCAAATCCTATATCCAGCTCCTTTGGCTAATAGCTTCTTGACATAAGCGACGTAGCGGGACAGTGGTTGACGGATGCGTCATGCGCGCCATCTGTTATCATCTTTTTAAGCTCAAACATCCCCGTCTTTCTAAGGTACTTTTTTGTGTAGGTATATATTTCAAGGAGTCAAAAAACGTTTCAAATTGTTCAGATTCAATGGTTTTAAAGTTCTGGGGCCTTTTGAATATATCAGTTGCCTTGTATTGTCCGTGGGATATGAAAACATCGAAATTTTGGCAAACCGGAAGAATTTCAAACGGCTTGCGCGGGCAAATATTTTTCGAATTCGAAATTTTCGACCAGAAAATCGTGATCAGCGGCCATCAATACATTAGAAAACACCCGGTAATCAAAGATCCTGTGAAAAAGTGGTGATCACGACATGGCCTAATACACAGTAAGATTCGGACACACATAAAGAAACAAAACACAACAAACCAAACAAGCAAACCAGTTCCTGACCACCATTTTGTTTTTTATTCGTCGCAAGTCGCCGGAGCGAGCGGGACCCTACCGCACGGCCGCCACCCGGCCGTCCGACTGATATGAATATCTAATAGACAACGCGCCCGCCGCACGAAAAGAGGAGCCGAAACGAGACAGACTACCCTGCCACCACCGGGCATTCGCGCTGGTCTATAGCATGCGTAGATGGCTATGGTATCTGTCTCGCATAGCAGCTACCAGTGCGCCGCCCGCCGCGACGCTACGGCCGAACGGCGGGGTGAGGTTTCGAGCGGAAAACTTACTAGCATTGTGTATTACATTTAATTAAAGGTACACTGTTGTTGCTATGATATGCAACCTGTTGCGATGGCAAGATATGTCTTTCAACTAGCTTTTTGCCGAATTTCATCCACTTCCATCTATATTAACCATTCGAAATCCTGGTGTGAAGCAAAAATGAACCGATAAAATTACCACTTTGAAATATATTTTACGGCTGATAGCGCGGAAGCCGTAAGAGATAAGTGGGGGTATGAGTGAGAAAAATGATGGCAACGAAGTTTTCTGTCCAGCCGTGTTAAGTTCAATACCGTAGCTATCATGGTCTGGAAACCAGGGGGCTGAGAATAAAAATTTTAAAAACTTATATTTTATTTTTGCCTCTAAAATAAAAAGTTTCAGTCTAAAAGTTTTTATCTCTAAATATATAATAAAGGAGGCTATTCTCTTTTATTATCTGAAATGGGAACTAATTTATCTTAATTAGATCGGAAGATATAAGGGTTTGACTGATATTTTGGGAAATGCAGACCTTCGCAGAATGGGCCAAAAAGAACCCTTAAATTTCCGTTTTTGTTTTGTTTCTGTGTTTGTGCAGTACTGCAAAAACCGGCCTTTAAATTGGTATTTGACTCAGAACCTGAACTGCTGTAGCTTCAGATATTTCGAGCCTGTAGTTTAAACTATGAGTTTATGCCAAATTTAGGGTGCAAAGTTTAAAAGCTAATTTGGAGCCTTAAATTTATAACTTTTCTTTCAAACTTTTTGTGTTATCTACAAATGTTCCTGATGTAAAAGGGTGCAAGTTTGAAGACTGTAGATGAATTAGCAAAAAATAGAAAAATAAAAGTTAAAAATCACATAATGCAAAATTCTGGGCAAAATTTTGAAAATTTTGAAAATTGACAACCGTGGTGCTTATTCATTTGGAAGTGCCTTCTATCCACAAAAGTTTTAGGTCTCTGATACCAGCGCTCAGAACAGACAACAACAACAACAACAACAACAACAACCTCGGCCTGCGGCCTCGGCAGGTGCCGCTCTGGCGCAGGAGAAGCCGGTGACAATGTACGTTAGCCAAACAGTTCGATTGACAGGCGAGTTTTTTCAGCAGTTTGATACTTATAACAAAGCAATGTTGGAGTTTTAGGTTTTGTGTTCTCATTATGGCTCCATTCAATCCCCTGTCTAGGCCCATGTTTTCCTAAATTAGCATGTCTCTGCATACTGCACCACGCTTGCCCTCTGTTCATGTCATCAAATAAATAAACACACGCATAATGTTTGTTTTGTTAAGCAAAGACCGGGCATGACGAGAAGAAAGGAGATACAATATAAAATATGATGGGATTTCCGACGGTATTTCACCTATACCTGCAGATTTTCACCCAGTTCAGCCAATTTGTTACCGAGTTATGCCCCAGCTCGAGACCTCAGCCCCACCACCGAACTGATGTCCTGGATCCGCCTATGCTCGAGCTCCTTACCCCACCCCCTTACATATGTCCTGGATCTGCCTATGCTCGAACTCCGTAGCCCCACCTCTATACTGCCCTGGATCCGCCTATGCTTGAACTCCTTAGCCCCTACCCCTACTGATGTCCTGGATCCGCCTATGCTCGAGCTCCCGAGCCCCACCCACGTACTGATGTCCTAAATCCGCTTATGCTCGAGCTCCTTAGCCCCACCCCCGTACTGATGTCCTGGATCCGCTTATATTTTAACTCTTTAGCCCCTACCTGTTTTAACTCTTTAGCCCCTTGATGTCCTGGATCCGCTTATGCTCGAGCTCCTTAGCCCCACTCCCGTACTGATGTCTTTGATCCGCCTATACTCGAGCCCCTTAGCCCCAGCCCCGTACTGAAGTCCTGGATCCGCCTCTGCTCGAGCTCCTTAGCCCGACACCCATACTGATGTCCTGGATCCGCCTATGCTCGAGCTCCTTAGCCCCACCTCCGTACAGATGTCCTGGATCCGCGTATGCTGGATCTCCTTAGCCCCATCCCCGTACCGATATGCTGGATCCGCCTATGCTCAAACTCCTTAGCCTCTAACCCCGTACTGATATCCTGGCTCCGCTTATGCTCGAGCTCCTTAGCCCCACTCCCGTACTGATGTCTTTGATCCGCCTATACTCGAGCCCCTTAGCCCCAGCCCCGTACTGAAGTCCTGGATCCGCCTATGCTCCATCTCTTTAGCCCCACCCCGTACAGATGTCGTGGATCCACCTATGCTCGATCTCCTTAGCCCCACCCCCGTACTGATGTCCTGGATCCGCCTTTACTCGAGCTCCGGAACCACACCCCTGCACTGATGTCCTGATCCGCCTATGCTCGAGCTCACTAGCCCCACCCCGGTACTGATGTCTTGGATCCGCCTATGCTCGAGCTCCTTAGCCCCACCCCCATACTAATGGCCTGGATCCGCCACTGCTTATTAAGTTTATTTAAGCATGGAGTGCAAGGAGTCACGTGTATTTTATCACCACAAAGAGGTTTATTCGGCTGGGAAAGAAATGGTGTGCAACGGTGGATCCTTTGGCCAGTGCTACCTATGGTTAGAGGATGCATTAACTAGTGGGTAGATAGATAGACAGATGATAAACTTTTATTGGACGGAAACAATATGACAGTTATAACAAATAGATTGACGCAAAAGCCCGAAGGCTTAAGTGGTGGGGCCTCTCTTATCTCTCTTATAAAACACATCTTTTTTACCGGACCTATCACACACATACACAGTAAGATTTGGACACACATAAAGAAACAAAACACAACAAACCAAACAAGCAAACCAGTTCCTGACCACCATTTTGTTTTTTATTCGTCGCAAGTCGCCGCAGCGCGCAGGCCCCTACCGCACGGCCGCCACCCGGCCGTCCGACTGATATGAATATCTAATAGACAACGCGCCCGCCGCACGAGTAGAGGAGCCGAAACGAGACAGACTACCCTGCCACCACCGGGCATTCGCGCTGGTCTATAGCATGCGTAGATAGCTATGGTATCTGTCTCGCATAGCAGCTACAAGTGCGCCGCCCGCAGCGACGCTACGGCCGAACGGCGGGGTGAGGTTTCGAGCGGAAAACATACTAGCATTGTGTATTACATTTAATTAAAGGTACACTGTTGTTGCTATGATATGCAGCCTGCTGCGATGGCAAGATATGTCTTTGAACTAGCTTTTTGCCGAATTTTATCCACTTCCATCTATATTAACCATTCAAAATCCTGGTGTGAAGCAAAAATGAACCGATAAAATTACCACTTCGAAATGTATTTTACGGCTGTTAGCGCGGAAGCCGTAAGAGATAAGTGGAGGGTATGAGTGAGAAAAATGACGGCAACGAAGTTTTCTATCCAGCCGTGTTAAGTTCAACACCGTAGTTATCATGGTCTGGAAACCAGGGGGCTGAGAATAAGAATTTTAAAAACTTATATTTTATTTTTGCCTCTAAAATAAAAAGTTTCAGTCTGAAAGTTTTTATCTCTAAATATATAATAAAGGAGGCTATTCTCTTTTATTATCTGAAATGGGAACTAATTTTTATCAAGTAGATCGGAAGATATAAGGGTTTGACTGATATTTTGGGAAATTCAGACCTTCGCAGAATGGGCCAAAAAGGACCCTTAAATTTCCGTTTTTGTTTTGTTTCTGTGTTGTGCAGTACTGCACAAACCGGCCTTTAAATTGGTATTTGGCTCAGAACCTGAACTAGTGTAGCTTCAGATATTTCGAGCCTGTAGTTTAGACTATGAGTTTTATGCCAAATTTAGGGTGCAAAGTTTAAAAGCTAATTTGGAGCCTTAAATTTATAACTTTTTCTTTCAAACTTTTTGTGTGAACTACAAATTTCCCTGATGTAAAAGGGTGCAAGTTTGAAGACTGTAGATGAATTAGCAAAAATAGAAAAATAAAAGTTAAAAATCACATAATGCAAAATTCTGGGCAAAATTTTGAAAATTTTGAAAATTGACAACCGTGGTGCTTATTCTTTTGGAAGTGCCTTCTATCCACAAAAGTTTTAGGTCTCTGATACCAGCGCTCAGAACAGACAACAACAACAACCTCGGCCTGCGGCCTCGGCAGGTGCCGCTCTGGCGCAGGAGAAGCCGGTGACAATGTACGTTAGCCAAAGAGTTCGATTGAGTTTTTTTCAGCAGTTTGATACTTATAACAACGCAATGTTGGAGTTTTAGGTTTTGTGTTCTCATTATGGCTCCATTCAATCCCCTGTCTAGGCCCATGTTTTCCTAAATTAGCATGTCTCTGCATACTGCACCACGCTTGCCCTCTGTTCATATCATCAAATAAGTAAACACACGCATAATGTTTGTTTTGTTAAGCAAAGACTGGGCATGACGAGAAGAAAGGAGATACAATATTAAATATGATGGGTTTTCCGACGGTATTTCACCCATACCTGCAGATTTTCACCAAATTCAGCCTATTTGTTACCGAGTTATGCCCCAGCTCGAGACCTCAGCCCCACCACCAAACTGATGTCCTGGATCCGCCTATGCTCGAGCTCCTTACCCGAACCCCTTACATATGTCCTGGATCTGCCTATGCTCGATTTCCGTAGCCCCACCTCTATACTGCCCTGGACCCGCTTATGCTTGAACTCCTTAGCCCCTACCCCTAATGATGTCCTGGATCAGCCTATGCTCGAGCTCCCGAGCCCCACCCACGTACTGATGTCCTGAATCCGCTTATGCTCGAGCTCCTTAGCCCCACTCCCGTACTGATGTCCAGGATCCGCTTATGTTTTAACTCTTTAACCCCTACCTGTTTTAACTCTTTAGCCTCTTGATGTCCTGGATCCGCTTATGCTCGAGCTCCTTAGCCCCACTCCCGTACTGATGTCTTTGATCCGCCTATACTCGAGCCCCTTAGCCCCAGCCCCGTACTGAAGTCCTGGATCCGCCTCTGCTCGAGCTCCTTAGCCCGACACCCATACTGATGTCCTGGATCCGCCTATGCTCGAGCTCCTTAGCCCCATCTCCGTACAGATGTCCTGGATCCGCGTATGCTGGATCTCCTAGCCCCATCCCCGTACCGATATGCTGGATCCGCCTATGCTCAAACTCCTTAGCCTCTAACCCCGTACTGATATCCTGGCTCCGCTTATGCTCGAGCTCCTTAGCCCCACCCCCGTACTGATGTCTTTGATCCGCCTATACTCGAGCCCCTTAGCCCCAGCCCCGTACTGAAGTCCTGGATCCGCCTATGCTCCAGCTCTTTAGCCCCACCCCGTACAGATGTCGTGGATCCACCTATGCTCGATCTCCTTAGCCCCACCCCCGTACTGATGTCCTGGATCCGCCTTTACTCGAGCTCCGGAACCACACCCCTGCACTGATGTCCTGGATCCGCCTATGCTCGAGCTCCTTAGCCCCACCCCCGAACTGATGTCCTGGATCTGCCTATGCTCGAACTCCGTAGCCCCACCTCCGTACTGCCCTGGATTCGCCTATGCTCGAACTCTTTAGCCCCTACCACCCTACTAATGTCCTGGATCCGCCTATGCTGGAACGCCCGAGCCCCACCACCGTACTGATGTCCTGGATCCGCCTATGCTCGAGCTCCTTAGCCCCATCCCCGTACTGAGGCCTGGATCCGCCTTTGCTGGAGCTCCTTAGCCCCACCCCCGTACTGATGCCCTGGATCCGCCTATGCTCGAACTTCTTAGCCCCACCTCCGTACTGATGTCCTGGATCCGCCTATGCTCGAACTCCTTAGCCCCTACCCCCTACTGATGTCCTGGATCCGCCTATGCTCGAGCTCCTTACCCCACCTTCTTACTGATGTTTTGGATCCGCCTATGCTCGAACTCCGTAGCCCCTACCCCCCACTGATGTCCTGGATCCGCCTATGCTCGAGCTCCTTACCCCACCCCCTTACTGATGTCCTGGATCCGCCTACGCTCGAACTCCGTAGCCCCACCTCTGTACTGCCCTGGATCCGCCTATGCTCGAACTACTTAGCCCCCACCCCCTACTGATGTCCTGGATCCGACTATGCTCGAGCTCCCGAGCCCCACCCCCGTACTGATCAGCTGAATCCGCTTATGCTCGAGCTTCTTAGCCCCACCCCCGTACTGATGTCCTGGATCCGCCTATGCTCGAATTCTTTATCTCCACCCCCGTACAGATGTCCTAGATCCGCCTATGCTCGATCTCCTTAGCCCCATCCCCGTACTAATATCCTGGATCCGCCTATGCTCGAACTCCGTAGCCCCTACCCCCCTACTGATGTCCTGGATCCGCTTATGCTGGAACTCCCGAGTCTCACCCCGTACTGATGTCCTGAATCCGCTAATGCTCAGCTGCTTAGCCCCATCCCCGTACTAATGTCCTGGATCCGCCTATGCTCTAACTCCCTAGCCCGACCCTCGTACCGATGTCCTGGATCCACCTATGCTCTAACTCCCTAGCCCCACCCTCGTACTGATGTCCTGGCTCCGCCTATGCTCGAACTCTTTAGTCCCTACCCCCATGCTGATGCCCTGGATCCGCTTATGCTCGAGCTCCTTACCCCCACACCCGTAACGACCCCACCTGCGTGCCCCCCCGAAACGACATAGGCGGATCCAAGGGGGAAAGGGGACAGGTGCCCCCCATAGAATGTTAGCGCCCCCTGAAATTGTCCCGGAAACCCCTGGAAAGTTCGATGGCACCACCTGAAATGTCGTTTTCCCCGAGATGCAGGTATCGGGGTCTACTGATAGGTTTTAGCGCCTACTTGATAGGTTTTCCCGGCCAAAAGTGGCGTCCCTGGTGTAGATAGCGCCCACCAGGAAGTTTCCCCTTCCACCTCGCCCCCGATAGGCAATCCTGGATCCGCGTATGGGAAGCGACATTTCAGGGAGCGTCATTCGACCTTGAGAGGCGTGTCTTTACAATTTCAGAGGGCGCCGATGGTCGATTGGGGGGTTGGGGGAGGGGATGGGGGGAGAAGGGTGGGGGGCACCTAGCCTACTTATTCCCTGGATCCACCCATGGTCCAAAAACAGAAACATAATACTCTTATTGTAAACTCGGACTTTTACGGTACTCTAATTACTTGTGATGCATTATGGGTAGTATTGGGTACTTTTTTACCAGACCATAAATAAACAGAAACGGCCGCGCCGATCGCCGGCGTTGCCGCGGCGTGGACGCAGGTGTGACGCGTGGTGATTTGCTACAAAGATGCGTGGAGAAACGGCATGTTTGTAAAGGTAACTTGGTGTTACATTGATATCTTTGCAGATGGAATGTCGATATATGTCTCTTACCTAGCTGCATGCAAAATTTCATTTCCTCCAATGACTCTAACCACCCTAATCCCCGGTGTGAAGCAAAAATGAACTGATAAAATTACCACTTCGAAATGTATTTTACGGCTCATAGCGCGGAAGCCGTAAGAGATAAGTGGGGTGTATGAGTGAGAAAAATGACGGCAACGAAGTTTTCTATCCAGCCGTGTTAAGTTCAATACCGTAGCTATCATGGTCTGGAAACCAGGGGGCTGTGAATAAAAATTTTAAAAACTTATATTTTATTTTTGCCTATAAAATAAAAAGTGTCAGTCTGAAAGTTTTTATCTCTAAATATATAATAAAGGAGGCCATTCTCTTTTATTATCTGAAATGGAAACTTATTTTTATCAATTAGATCGGAAGATATAAGGGTTTAAATGATATTTTGGGAAATGCAGACCTTCACGGAATGGGCCAAAAAGGACCCTTAAATTTCCGTTTTTGTTTTGTTTTTGTGTTTGTGCAGTACTGCACAAACCGGCGTTTAAGTTGATATTTGACTCAGAACCTGAACTGCTGTAGCTTCAGATATTTCGAGCCTGTAGTTTAGACCATGAGTTTTATGCCAAATTTAGGGTGCAAAGTTTAAAAGCTAATTTAGAGCCCTAAATTTAAAGCTTTTTCTTTCCAACTTTTTGTGTGAACTACAAATTTGTCTGATGTAAAAGGGTGCAAGTTTGAAGACTGTAGATGAATTAGCAAAAAATAGAAAAATAAAAGTTAATAATCACATAATGCAAAATTCTGGGCAAAATTTTGAAAATTTTGAAAATTGACAACCGTGGTGCTTAGTCCTTTGGAAGTGCCTTCTATCCACAAAAGTTTTAGGTCTCTGATACCAGCGCTCAGAACAGACAACAACAACAACAGACAACGACGAGACCGGAAAAACTGTCAGAATAGAAGCCGTTTCTTACTTCGTTCGTCACCGGCTTCTGACAGACAACGACGATGAGACCGGAAAAACTGTCAGAATAGAAGCCGTTTCTTACTTCGTTCGTCACCGGCTTCTGACAACGACGAGACCGGAAAAACTGTCAGAATAGAAGCCGTTTCTTACTTCGTTCGTCACCGGCTTCTGACCTCGGCCTGTGGCCTCGGCAGGTGGCGCTCCGGCGCAGGAGAAGCCGGTGACAATGTACGTTAGCCAAACAGTTCGATTGACAGGCGAGTGTTTTCAGCAGTTTGATACTTATAACAACGCAATGTTTGAGTTTTAGGTTTTGTGTTCTCATTATGGCTCCATTCAATCCCCTGTCTAGGCCCATGTTTTCCTAAATTAGCATGTCTCTCCATACTGCACCACGCTTGCCCTCTGTTCATGTCATCAAATAAGTTAACACACGCATAATGTTTGTTTTGTTAAGCAAAGACTGGGCATGACGAGAAGAAAGGAGATACAATATAAAATATGATGGGTTTTCCGACGGTATTTCACCTATACCTGCAGATTTTCACCCAATTCAGCCTATTTGTTACCGAGTTATGCCCCAGCTCGAGACCTCAGCCCCACCACCGAACTGATGTCCTGGATCCGCCTATGCTCGAGCTCCTTACCCCACCCCCTTACATATGTCCTGGATCTGCCTATGCTCGAACTCCGTAGCCCCACCTCTATACTGCCCTGGATCCGCCTATGCTTGAACTTCTTAGCCCCTACCCCTACTGATGTCCTGGATCCGCCTATGCTCGAGATCCCGAGCCCCACCCACGTACTGATGTCCTGAATCCGCTTATGCTCGAACTCCTCAGCCCCACCCCCGTACTGATGTCCTGGATCCGCTTATGTTTTAACTCTTTAGCCCCTACCTGTTTTTAACTCTTTAGCCCCTTGATGTCCTGGATCCGCTTATGCTCGAGCTCCTTAGCCCCACCCCCGTACTGATGTCCTTGATCCGCCTATACTCAAGCCTTTTAGCCCCACCGCCGTACTGATGTCCTAGATCCGCCTCTGCTCGAGCTCCTTAGCCCCACACCCATACTGATGTCCTGGATCAGCCCATGCTCGAGCTCCTTTTCTCCACCCCCTACAGATGTCCTAGATCCGCCTATGCTCGATCTCCTTAGCCCCATCCCCGTACTAATATCCTGGATCCGCCTATGCTCAAACTCCGTAGCCCCTACCCCTACTGATGTCCTGGATCCGCCTATGCTGGAACTCCTGAGTCTCACCCCGTACTGATGTCCTGAATCCGCTAATGCTTAGCTGCTTAGACCCATCCCCGTACTAATGTCCTGGATCCGCCTATGCTCTAACTCCCTAGCCCGACCCTCGTACCGATGTCCTGGATCCGCCTATGCTCTAACTCCCTAGCCCGACCCTTGTACCGATGTCCTGGATCCGCCTTTGCTCTAACTCCCTAGCCCCACCCTCGTACTGATGTCCTGGGTCTGCCTATGCTCGAACTCTTTAGCCCCTACCCCCATGCTGATGTCCTGGATCCGCTTATGCTCGAGCTCCTTACCCCCACACCCGTAACGACCCCACCTCCGTGCCCCCCTCCCCCGAAACGACATAGGCGGATCCAAGGGGGAAAGGGGACAGGTGCCCCCCATAGAATCTTAGCGCCCCCTGAAATTGTCCTGGAAACCCCTGGAAAGTTTGATGGCACCCCCTGAAATGTCGTTTTCTCCGAGATGCAGGTATCGGGGTCTACTGATAGGTTTTAGCGCCTACTTGATAGGTTTTCCGGCCAAAAGTGGCGTCCCTGGTGTAGATAGCGCCCACCAGGAAGTTTCCCCCTCCACCTCGCCCCCGATAGGCAATCCTGGATCCGCGTATGGGAAGCGACATTTCAGGGAGCGTCATCGACCTTGAGAGGCGTGTCTTTACAATTTCAGACAGCGCCAATGGTCGATTGGGGGTTGGGGAGGAGGATGGGGGAGAAGGGTGGAGGGGGAGGGGGCACCTAGCCTACTTATTCCCTGGATCCACCCATGGTCCAAAAACAGAAACATAATACTCTTATTGTAAACTCGGACTTTTACGGTACTCTAATTACTTGTGATGCATTATGGGTAGCCTTGGGTACTTTTTTACCAGACCATAAATAAACAGAAACGGCCGCGCCGATCGCCGGCGTTGCCGCGGCGTGGACGCAGGGGTGACGCGTGGTGATTTGCTAGAACGTTGCGTGGAGAAACGGCATGTTTGTAAAGGTAACTTGGTGTTTCATTGATATCTATGCAGATGGAATGTCGACATATGTCTCTTACCTAGCTGCATGCAAAATTTCATTTCCCTCCAATGACTCTAACCACCCTAAACCCCGGTGTGAAGCAAAAATGAACTGATAAAATTACCACTTTGAAATGTATTTTATGGTTTATAGCGCGGAAGCCGTAAGAGATAAGTGGGGGTATGAGTGAGAAAAATGACGGCAACGAAGTTTTCTATCCAGCCGTGTTAATTTCAATACCGTAGCTATCATGGTCTAGAAACCAGGGGGCTGGAATAAAAATTTTAAAAACTTATATTTTATTTTTGCCTATCAAATAAAAAGTTTCAGTCTAAAAGTTTTTATCTCTAAATATATAATAAAGGAGGCTATTCTCTTTTATTATCTGAAATGGGAACTAATTTTTATCAATTAGATCGGAAGATATAAAAGTCTGAATGATATTTTGGGAAATGCAGACCTTCACGGAATGGCCCAAAAAAGACCCTTAAATTTACGTTTTTGTTTTGTTTCTGTGTTTGTGCAGTACTGCACAAACCGGCCTTTAAGTTGATATTTGACTCAGAACCTGAACTGCTGTAGCTTCAGATATTTCGAGCCTGTAGTTTAGACCATGGTTTTATGCCAAATTTAGGGTGCAAAGTTTAAAACCTAATTTAGAGCCCTAAATTTAAAGCCTTTTCTTTCCATTTTTTTGTGTGAACTACAAATTTGACTGATGTAAAAGGGTGCAAGTTTGAAGACTGTAGATGAATTAGCAAAAAATAGAATAATAAAAGTTACAAATCACATAATGCAAAATTCTGGGAAAAATTTTGAAAATTTTAAAAATTGACAACCGTGGTACTTATTCATTTGTAAGTGCCTTCTATCCACAAAAGTTTAAGGTCTCTGATACCAGCGCTCAGAACAGACAACAACAACAACAACAGACCTCGGCCTGCGGCCTCGGCAGGTGCCGCTCTGGCGCAGGAGAAGCCGGTGACAATGTACGTTAGCCAAACAGTTCAATTGACAGGCGAGTTTTTTTCAGCAGTTTGATACTTATAACAACGCAATGTTGGAGTTTTAGGTTTTGTGTTCTCATTATGGCTCCATTCAATCCCCTGTCTAGGCCCATGTTTTCCTAAATTAGCATGTCTCTGCATACTGCACCACGCCTGCCCTCTGTTCATATCATCAAAGAAATAAACACACGCATAATGTTTGTTTTGTTAAGCAAAGACTGGGCATGACGAGAAGAAAGGAGATACGATATAAAATATGATCGGTTTTCCGACGGTATTTCACCTATACCTGCAGATTTTCACCCAATTCAGCCTATTTGTTACCGAGTTATGCCCCAGCTCGAGACCTCAGCCCCACCACCGAACTGATGTCCTGGATCCGCCTATGCTCGAGCTCCTTACCCCACCCCCTTACATATGTCCTGGATCTGCCTATGCTCGAGCTCCGTAGCCCCACCTCTATACTGCCCTGGATCCGCCTATGCTTGAACTCCTTAGCCCCTACCCCTACTGATGTCCTGGATCTGCCTATGCTCGAGCTCCCGAGCCCCACCCACGTACTGATGTCCTGAATCCGCTTATGCTCGAGCTCCTTAGCCCCACACCCGTACTGATGTCCTGGATCCGCTTATGTTTTAACTCCTTAGCCCCTACCTGTTTTAACTCTTTAGCCCCTTGATGTCCTGGATCCGCTTATGCTCGAGCTCCTTAGCCCCACCTCCGTACTGATGTCTTTGATCCGCCTATACTCGAGCCTCTTACCCCAGCCCCGTACTGATGTCCTGGATCCGCCTCTGCTCGAGCTCCTTAGCCCGACACCCATACTGATGTCCTGGATCCGCCTATGCTCGAGCTCCTTAGGCTCACCTCCGTACAGATGTCCTGGATCCGCCTATGCTGGATCACCTTAGCCCAATCCCCGTACCGATATGCTGGATCCGCCTATGCTCAAACTCCTTAGCCTCTACCCCCGTACTGATATCCTGGCTCCGCTTATGCTCGAGCTCCTTAGCCCCACCCTCGTACTGATATCCTGGATCCGCCTATGCTCGAACTCTTTAGCCCCTACCCCCGTGCTGATGTCCTGGATCCGCTTATGCTCGAGATCCTTAGCCCCAACCCCGTACTGATGTCCTTGATCCGCCTATACTCGAGCCCCTTAGCCCCACCCCCGTACTGATGTCCTGGATTCGCCTCTGTTCGAGCTCCTTAGCCCCACACCCATACTTATGTCCTGGATCCGCCTATGCTCCAGCTCCTTAGCCCCACCCCCGTACTGATGTCCTAGATCCGGCTCTGCTCGAGCTCCTTAGCCCCATACCCATACTGATGTCCTGGATCCGCCTATGCTTGATCTCCTTAGCCCCACCCCCGTACTGATGTCCTGGATCCGCCTCTGCTCGAGCTCCTTAGCCCCACCCCCGTACTGATGTCCTGGATCCGCCTCTGCTCGAGCTTCTTAGCCCCACACCCATACTTATGTCCTGGATCCGCCTATGCTCCAGCTCCTTAGCCTCACCCCCGTGCTGATGTCCTGGATCCGCTTATGCTCGGGCTCCTTAGCCCCACCCCCGTACTGATGTCCTTGATCCGCCTATACTCGAGCCCCTTAGCCCCACCCCCGTACTGATGTCCTGGATCCGCCTCTGCTCGAGCTCCTTAGCCCCACCTCTGTATTGCCCTGGAACTGCCTATGCTCAGCCCCGACCCTCTACTAATGTCCTGGATTCGCCTATGCTCGAGCTCCCGAGCCCCACCCCCGTACTGATGTACTGAATCCGCTTATGCTCGAGCTCCTTAGCCCCACACTCGTACTGATATCCTGGATCCGCCTATGCTCGAACTCTTTAGCCCCTACCCCCGTGCTGATGTCCTTGATCCGCCTATACTCGAGCCCCTTAGCCCCACCCCCGTACTGATGTCCTGGATCCGCCTCTGCTCGAGCTCCTTAGCCCCACACCCATACTTATGTCCTGGACCCGCCTATGCTCCAGCTCCTTAGCCCCACCCCCGTACTGATGTCCTGGATCGGCCTCTGCTCGAGCTCTTTAGCCCCACACCCATACTTATGTCCTGGATCCGCCTATGCTCCAGCCCCTTAGCCCCACCCCCGTATTGATGTCCTGGATCCGCTTTACTCGAGCTCCGGAGCCCCACCCCCGCACTGATGTCCTGGATCTGCCTATGCTCGAGCTCCTTAGCCCCACCCCCGTACTGATGTCCTGGATCCGCCTATGCTCGAAATTCTTTGCCCCACCTCCGTACTGATGTCCTGGATCCGCCTATACCCGAACTCCTTAGCCCCTACCCCCTACTGATGTCCTGGATCCGCCTATGGTCGAGCTCCTTACCCCACCCCCTTATTGATGTCCTGGATCCGCCTATGCTCGAACTCCGTAGCCCCACCTCTGTACTGCCCTGGATCCGCCTATGCTTGAACTCCTTATCCCCTACCCCCTACCGATGTCCTGGATCCGCCTATGCTCGAGCTCCCGAGCCCCACCCCCGTACTGATGAGCTGAATCCGCTTATGCTCGAGCTCCTTAACACCACCCCCGTACTGATGTCCTGGATCCGCCTATGCTCGAGCTCCTTAGCCCCACCTCCGTGCTGATGTCCTGGATTCGCCTATGCTCGATCTTCTTAGCCCACCCTTGTACTGATGTCCTGGGTCCGCCTATGCTCGAGCTCCTTAACCCCACCCCCGAACTGATGTCCTGGATCCGCCTATGCTGGAGCTCCTTAGCCCCACCCCTACTGATGTCCTGGATCCGCCTATGCTTGAGCTCCTTAGCCCCACCCCTGTATTGATGTCCTGGATCCGTTTATGCTCGAGGTCCCGAGTTCCAACCCGCTCCTGATGTCCTGGATCCGCCTATGCTCGAGCTCCTTAGCCCCACCCCGTACTGATGTCCTGGATCCGCCTATGCTCGAGCTCACTAGCCCCACCCCGGTACTGATGTCTTGGATCCGCCTATGCTCGAGCTCCTTTACCCCCACCCCCATACTAATGGCCTGGATCCGCCACTGCTTATTAAGTTTATTTAAGCAGGGAGTGCAAGGAGTCACGTGTCATGGTATTACCACAAAGAGGTTTATTCGGCTGGGAAAGAAATGGTGTGCAACGGTGGATCCTTTGGCCAGTGCTACCTATGGTTAGAGGATGCATTAACTAGTGGGTAGATAGATAGACAGATGATAAACTTTTATTGGACGGAAACAATATGACAGTTATAACAAATAGATTGACGCAAAAGCCTGAAGGCTTAAGTGGTGGGGCCTCTCTTATCTCTCTCATAAAACACATCACTTTTACCAGACTTATCACACACATACACAGTAGGATTTGGACACACATAAAGAAACAAAACACAACAAACCAAACAAGCAAACCAGTTCCTGACCACCATTTTGTTTTTTATTCGTCGCAAGTCGCCGCAGCGAGCGGGACCCTACCGCACGGCCGCCACCCGGCCGTCCGACTGATATGAATATCTAATAGACAACGCGCCCGCCGCACGAAAAGAGGAGCCGAAACGAGACAGACTACCCTGCCACCACCGGGCATTCGCGCTGGTCTATAGCATGCGTAGATAGCTATGGTATCTGTCTCGCATAGCAGCTACAAGTGCGCCGCCCGCAGCCACGCTACGGCCGAACGGCGGGGTGAGGTTTCGAGCGGGAAACATACTAGCATTGTGTATTACATTTAATTAAAGGTACACTGTTGTTGCTATGATATGCAACCTGCTGCAATGGCAAGATATGTCTTTGAACTAGCTTTTTGCCGAATTTTATCCACTTCCATCTATATTAACCATTCGAAATCCTGGTGTGAAGCAAAAATGAACCGATAAAATTACCACTTCGAAATGTATTTTACGGCTGTTAGCGCGGAAGCCGTAAGAGATAAGTGGGGGGTATGAGTGAGAAAAATGACGGCAACGAAGTTTTCTATCCAGCCGTGTTAAGTTCAATACCGTAGCTATCATGGTCTGGAAACCAGGGGCTGAGAATAAAAATTTTAAAAACTTATATTTTATTTTTGCCTATAAAATAAAAAAGTTTCAGTCTGAAAGTTTTTATCTCTAAATATATAATAAAGGAGGCTATTTTCTTTTATTATCTGAAATGGGAACTAATTTTTATCAATTAGATCGGAAGATAGAAGGGTATGAATGATATTTTGGGAAATGCAGACCTTCACGGAATGGGCCAAAAAGGACCCTTAAATTTCCGTTTTTGTTTTGTTTCTGTGTTTGTGCAGTACTGCACAAACCGAACTTTAAGTTGATATTTGACTCAGAACCTGAACTGCTGTAGCTTCAGATATTTCGAGCCTGTAGTTTAGACCATGAGTTTTATGCCAAATTTAGGGTGCAAATTTTAAAAGCTAATTTAGAGCCCTAAATTTAAAGCGTTTTCTTTCCAACTTTTTGTGTGAACTACAAATTTCCCTGATGTAAAAGGGTGCAAGTTTAAAGAGTCTAGATGAATTAGCCAAAAATAGAAAAATAAAAGTTTAAAATCACATAGTGCAAAATTCTGGCCAAAATTTTGAAAATTTTGAAAATTGACAACCGTGGTGCTTATTCATTTGGAAGTGCCTTCTATCCACAAAAGTTTTAGGTCTCTGATACCAGCGCTCAGAACAGACAACAACAACAACAACAACCTCGGCCTGCGGCCTCGGCAGGTGCCGCTCTGGCGCAGGAGAAGCCGGTGACAATGTACGTTAGCCAAACAGTTTGATTGACAGGCGAGTGTTTTCAGCAGTTTGATACTTATAACAACGCAATGTTGGAGTTGTTAAGTAAAGTTGTTAATGGTTGTTTTGTTAAGTAAAGACTGGGCATGACCAGAAGAAAGGAGATACATTATAAAATATGATGGGTTTGCCGACCGTATTTCACCTATACCTGCAGATTTTCACCCAATTCAGCCAATTTGTTAACGAGTTAGCTTCGGTTACCCTACTCCCAGTCCGCATGCGCAGTAACGTCTGCAGTGAATGAGAGCAAAGATACCGTTATAGTTGACTGAAGCATGTTAATATGCCGTTTGTTTGTCTCCTGGTCTAAATGATCCCTTAGAACCTATTATTCCTTAGAATTCCTACTGCACATGCGCATAATAGTGCAGCGTCATAATGCCATCAATTAGGATTAGCAGATGCTATTCTGCTTTTACTCGCAAAAATTTGAGCGAAATCGGTCTATTGGCTCCCGAGATAGCCTCAATGACCATAAGTTCTAATGCGCATGCGCACTGACCTTTGTTGTTACCAAGGGTGACAAAACACTCATGCTAACTTTAAACACGTTGGCTTTCCCTCTGTTCAGGTCCTCCTCTGAAATATCCTCGCCTTTCAGGCTTATTTTCATAATTTCTGCTGCGCATGCGCAGAGCAGTGCAGCTTCAATGACATTTTTTACTTACATTTCGTGATATTCTTCTGTTCACAAAATTTCAAGAAAATCGACCCGTAGGTTGCCGAGATAGCCTCTGTTACCATTAGTTCCAGTGCGCATGCGCAGTGACCTTTTATTGACCTGAATACCACATTCGAAATCTGCATGGTCGATTGCCTCTCATTGATATTGTTCGGTAATTTGGTACGGAGTGCAACGAAATCTTCAATCTTTCATATGCTTATATACATACATGGTGGCTATTCCAATGGTGGTAGATACAATGGCGGAGCAAGGGGCTGAACTCCCCCCCAATGTCAGAATATCTATGGTTAATACAAACACAGAAGCTGTTCCAAGGCAATGGCGGGGAAGACTCCAGTTCCGTACCAGCCCCCCATCCTCACTGCTCCCCCGTCCGAAATGTTTCCCATGAGCTATCTCAGCACGCCTCTGGGCCCTGCTACCGTTCCCTAGATACCTGAGGGCATCACTGCTCACTTCCTCGGATCTCTAAACACGCCTCGGCACCCTCTGCCCTCTAGTCAGGTTCCCGTCCGCCCCGACCGGCTAGCCACCCGCTGTATGCACTCGGATAAAAATGTTATGCCTTTCTTGCACGCATTTACCGGCTGCAGCCTACTGCCGCAGCACAGAAGGTCCATGCAAGAAGGGCAGAATGACGTCACTACTGCTGCGGGAAAAACGGGACCGAAGTATTTTGCTCCTCGGTGGCGAACTAGTCGTCGGAGCGTCATGAAACAAAAACGGCAGAGCTCATAATTTCTCATACTAAAAGTTTAGAGAGAACCATATATCTCAGTTGAGTATAAAGGCACTTTATCACGTGATGAATCTATTACAACCTATGAAAACCGCATCAAATTCAGTCTTTATCATCATATAGCTCAAAACCTATGGGAGACGCGCGGGTATGGTCAGGCAGACGGTTATAGAACTTGAGCCGGGCTTTTTTTGGTACCATTTTCGAAAAGAAAATTTGCAAATATGTAGTCCTAAATTCCCAAAGAAACAAAAAATATTGTATCTTTTGCAGAAAAATATTTCCCATTAACTCAGAAATTTGCATTTAGAATATGTTGTTGTAATGACAATACCCATCTCAACAAAGAAAACTGCGTTCAAAAATGTCCAGAATTTTGAAAGTTATATGGTTTTAAAGTTTTAGGCCATAATTGCAATGTTTTGGAAAAGGGCCAAAACTGACCTTCAAAATTATGCTTTTGGTTCAGTTTAGTGTCTATGCAGTAATGCACAGTCCATTCTGTCTGTAAAAATCCAGTTTGGAACACCTAGCATCATATCTTCAGATATTTCGAACTTATAACTTTGGTAATGCATTTCACTACAAGTTGGAGGTAAAAGTTTCAAAAATCATTTTGGAAGTACACATTTGGATTTTTTGCTTCAAACTTTGAGCAACAACTGGTAATTGATTGTGTGTAAAAGAGTGTAAGTTTGAGAGCTGTAGACTAAAAATAGAAAAATAGAAAAATAAAAGTTTATAAAAATATAATCCAAAATTTTGGAAAAGTTTTTGCAAAATTCGAAAATCTGCAGCCGTCGGGATTTTTTATGGGTTTCTGCCTTTCTTCCCTGCAAGTTTCAAGTATCTGATACCAGTCCTCAGAACAGACAACAACTACTACTACCTCGGCCTGCGGCCTCGGCAGGTGCCGCTCTGGCGCAGGAGAAGCCGGTGACAATGTACAATAGCCAAACAGTTCGATTGACAGGCGAGTTTTTTTCAGCAGTTTGATACTTATAACAACGCAATGTTGGAGTTTTAAGTTTTGTGTTCCATTATGGCTCCATTCAATCTCCTGTTTAGGCCCATGTTTTCCTAAATTAGCATGTCTCTGCATACTGCACCACGCTTGCCCTCTGTTCATGTCATCAAATAAATAAACACACGCATAATGTTTGTTTTGTTAAGCAAAGACTGGGCATGACGAGAAGAAAGGAGATTTAATATAAAATATGATGGGTTTTCCGACGGTATTTCACCTATACCTGCAGATTTTCACCCAATTCAGCCTATTTGTTACCGAGTTATGCCCCAGCTCGAGACCTCAGCCCCACCACCGAACTGATGTCCTGGATCCGCCTATGCTCGAGCTCCTTACCCCACCCCCTTACATATGTCCTGGATCTGCCTATGCTCGAACTCCGTAGCCCCATCTCTATACTGCCCTGGATCCGCCTATGCTTGAACTCCTTAGCCCCTACCCCTACTGATGTCCTGGATCCGCCTATGCTCGAGCTCCCGAGCCCCACCCACGTACTGATGTACTGAATCTGCTTATGCTCGAGCTCCTTAGCACCACCCCCGTACTGATATCCTGGATCCGCTTATGTTTTAACTCTTTAGCCCCTACCTGTTTTAGCTCTTTAGCCCCTTGATGCCCTGGATCCGCTTATGCTCGAGCTCCTGAGCCCCACCCCTGTACTGATGTTCTTGATCCGCCTATACTCGAGCCCCTTACCCCAGCCCCGTACTGATGTCCTGGATCCGCCTCTGCTCGAGCTCCTTAACCCAACACCCATACTGATGTCCTGGATCCGCCTGTGCTCGAGCTCCTTAGCCCCACCTCCGTACAGATGTCCTGGATCCGCCTATGCTGGATCTCCTTAGCCAAATCCCCGTACCGATATGCTGAATCCGCCTATGCTCAAACTCCTTAGCCTCTACCCCCGTACTAATATCCTGGCTCCGCTTATGCTCGAGCTCCTTAGCCCCACCCCCGTACTGATGTCCTGGATCCGCCTATGCTCGAACTCTTTAGCCCCTACCCCTGTGCTGATGTCCTGGATCCGCTTATGCTTGAGCTCCTTAGCCCTACCTCTGTACTGATGTCCTTTATCCGCCTATATTCGAACTCCTTAGCCCCACCCCCGTACTGATGCCCTGGATCCGCGTCTGCTCGAGCTCCTTAGCCCCACACCCATACTGATGTCCTGGATCTGCCTATCCTCGAACTCCGTAGCCCCACCTCCGTACTGCCCTGGATTCGCCTATACTCGAACTCTTTAGCCCCTACCACCCTACTAATGTCCTGGATCCGCCTATGCTGGAACGCCCGAGCCCCACCACCTTACTGATGTCCTGGATCCGCCTCTGCTCGAGCTCCTTAGCCCTACCCCGGTACTGAGGCCTGGATCCATCTTTGCTGGAGCTCCTTAGCCCCACCCCCGTACTGATGTCCTGGATCCGCCTATGCTCGAACTTTTTAGCCCCACCTCCGTACTGATGTCCTGGATCCGCCTATGCTCGAACTCCTTAGCCCCTACCCCCTACTGATGTCCTGGATCCGCCTATGCTCGAGCTTCTTACCCCACCTTCTTACTGATGTCCTGGATCCGCCTATGCTCGAACTCCGTAGCCCCTACCCCCCCCCACTGATGTCCTGGATCCGCCTATGCTCGAGCTCCTTACCCCACCCCCTTACTGATGTCCTGGATCCACCTATGCTCGAACTCCGTAACCCCACCTCTGTAGTGCCCTGGATCCGCCTATGCTCGAACTACTCAGCCCCTACCCACGTGCTGATGTCCTGGATCCGCTTATGCTCGAGCTCCTTAGCCTCACCCCCGTACTGATGTCCTTGATCCGCCTATACTCAAGCCCTTTAGCCCCACCGCTGTACTGATGTCTTAGATCCGCCTCTGCTCGAGCTCCTTAGCCCCACACCCATACTGATGTCCTGGATCAGCCTATGCTCGAGCTTCTTATCTCCACCCCCGTACAGATGTCCTAGATCCGCCTATGCTCGATCTCCTTAGCCCCATCCCCGTACTAATATCCTGGATCCGCCTATGCTCGAACTCCGTAGCCCCTACCCCCCTACTGATGTCCTGGATCCGCCTATGCTCGAACTCCGTAGCCCCTACCCCCCTACTGATGTCCTGGATCCGCCTATGCTGAAACTCCCGAGTCTCACCCCGTACTGATGTCCTGAATCCGCTAATGCTCAGCTGCTTAGCCCCATCCCCGTACTAATGTCCTGGATCTGCCTATGCTCTAACTCCCTAGCCCGACCCTCGCACCGATGTCCTGGATCCGCCTATGCTCTAACTCCCTAGCCCCACCCTCGTACTGATGTCCTGGGTCTGCCTATGCTCGAACTCTTTAGCCCCTACCCCCATGCTGATGTTCTGGACCCGCTTATGCTCGAGCTCCTTACCCCCACACCCGTAACGACCCCACCTCCGTGCCCCCCCCCGAAACGACATAGGCTGATCCAAGGGGGAAAGGGGACAGGTGCCCCCCATAGAATTTTAGCGCCTCCTGAAATTGTACTGGAAACCCCTGGAAAGTTCGATGGCACCCCTGAAATGTCGTTTTCCCCGAGATGCAGGTATCGGGGTCTACTGATAGGTTTTAGCGCCTACTTGATAGGTTTTTCCGGCCAAAAGTGGCGTCCCTGGTGTAGATAGCGCCCACCAGGAAGTTTCCCCTTCCACCTTGCCCCCGATAGGCAATCCTGGATCCGCGTATGGGAAGCGACATTTCAGGGAGCGTCATCGACCTTGAGAGTCGTGTCTTTACAATTTCAGAGGGCGCCGATGGTCGATTGGGGATTGGGGGAGGGGGTTGGGGGAGAAGGGTGGGGGGCACCTAGCCTACTTATTCCCTGGATCCACCCATGGTCCAAAAACAGAAACATAATACTCTTATTGTAAACTCGGACTTTTACGGTACTCTAATTACTTGTGATGCATTATGGGTAGTATTTGGTACTTTTTACCAGACCATAAATAAACAGAAACGGCCGCGCCGATCGCCGGCGTTGCCGCGGCGTGGACGCAGGGGTGACGCGTGGTGATTTGCTGCAACGATGCGTGGAGAAACGGCATGTTTGTAAAGGTAACTTGGTGTTTCATTGATATCTATGCAGATGGAATGTCGACATATGTCTCTTACCTAGCTGCATGCAAAATTTCATTTCCCTCCAATGACTCTAACCACCCTAAACCCCGGTGTGAAGCAAAAATGAACTGATAAAATTACCACTTTGAAATGTATTTTACGGCTTATAGCGCGGAAGCCGTAAGAGATAAGTGGGGGTATGAGTGAGAAAAATGACGACAACGAAATTTTCTATCCAGCCGTGTTAAGTTCAATACCGTAGCTATCATGGTCTGGAAACCAGGGGGCTGAGAATAAAAATTTTAAAAACTTATATTTTATTTTTGCCTATAAAATCAAAAGTTTCAGTCTGAAAGTTTTTATCTCTAAATATATAATAAAGAAGGCTATTCTCTTTTACTATCTGAAATGGGAACTGATTTTTATCAATTAGATCGGAAGATATAAGGGTTTGAATGATATTTTGGGAAATGCAGACCTTCACGGAATGGGCCAAAAAGGACCCTTAAATTTCCGTTTTTGTTTTGTTTCTGTGTTTGTGCAGTACTGCACAAACCGGCCTTTAAGTTGATATTTGACTCAGAACCTGAACTGCTGTAGCTTCAGATATTTCGAGCCTGTAGTTTAGACCATGAGTTTTATGCCAAATTTAGGGTGCAAAGTTTAAAAGCTAATTTAGAGCCCTAAATTTAAAGCTTTTTCTTTCCAACTTTTTGTGTGAACTACAAATTTGTCCGATGTAAAAGGGTGCAAGTTTGAAGACTGTAGATGAATTAGCAAAAAATAAAAAAATAAAAGTTAAAAATCACATAATGCAAAATTCTGGGAAAAATTTTGAAAATTTTGAAAATTGACAACCGTGGTGCTTATTCATTTGGAAGTGCCTTCTATCCACAAAAGTTTTAGGTCTCTGATACCAGCGCTCAGAACAGACAACAACAACAACAACAACAGACAACGACGAGACCGGAAAAACTGTCAGAATAGAAGCCGTTTCTTACTTCGTTCGTCACCGGCTTCTGACTACTACTACTACGGACAACAGAGAACGAAAAACTGTCAGTATAGAAGCCGTTTCTCACTTCGTTCGTCACCGGCTTCTGACAGACAACCACGACGAGACCGGACTGTCAGAATAGAAGCCGTTTCTTACTTCGTTCGCCACCGGCTTCTGACGGAAAAACTGTCAGAATAGAAGCCGTTTCTTACTTCGTTCGTCACCGGCTTCTGACCTCGGCCTGCGGCCTCGGCAGGTGCCGCTCCGGCGCGGGAGAAGCCGGTGACAATTTACGTTAGGCAAACAGTTCGATTGACAGACGAGTGTTTTTAGCAGTATGATACATATACTAACGCGATGTTAGGACTCGAGGCCTTGTGTTCTCATTATAACTCCATTCAATCCCATGTGTAAGCCTTTTTTCTAAACTAACATGTCTCTGCACACTGCGCGACGTTTGCCCTCTGTTCATGTCATCACATAAATAAACACACGTATAAAGTTCGGTTTGTTAAGTAAGGACTGGGTATGCCCAGAAGAAAGGACATACAGTATAAAATATTAAGGGTTTGCCGACCATATTTCACCTATACCCCGAGAACTTCGCACAATTTAGCCTATTTGTTGCCGAGTTAGCTTCGGTTACCCTAAGTCCCAGTCGGCATGCGCAGGAAAGTCTGCAGTGAATGAGAGCGAAGATACCATTATAATTGACTGAGGCATGTTGGTATGCCGTGTGTTTGTCTCTTGGTCTAAACTATCCCTTATAGCCTAATATTCCTTAGAATTCCTACTGCGCATGCGCAGAACAATGCCGTGTCATACAGCCGTGAATTTGGATTAGCAGGTAGTATTCTCCTATTACTCGCAAAGTTTAAGCCCAATCGGTCTATTGGTTCCCAAGATAGCCTCCCTGACCATAAGTTCTAATGCGCATGCGCACTAACCTTTGTAGTAAGCAAGGGTGACAAAACTTTCATACTAAATTTAAACATGTTGGCTCTCCTCTGTTCATGTCTTCTTCTGAAATACCCTCACCTTTAAGGCTTATGTTTAAGATTTCTACTGCGCATGCTCAGGGCAGTGCAGCTTCACTATGACATTATTTGTGGTTTGCATTTCATGTTATTTTCTTGTTCACAAAATTTCAAGAAAATCGACCCGTAGGCTACCGGGATAGCCTCTGTTTCCATTAGTTTCACTGCACATGTGCAGAGACCTTTCATTGACCTGAAGACCAGATTCAAAATCTGCATGACCGATTTCCTCTTATTGATATTGTTCGATAATATGGAATAGAGTGCAACGAGATTTATATATTATTTATATGTCTAAATACGATAGCGGATACAAGGGGCGAGGCTAGTGGGCTTGTCCCCCCCCATGTGAAAATGCCTACAGCTATAGCATAGGCAGAGGATGTTTTGAGGCAATGGCGGGGAGCCTGGAGCTAATAGGTGAATTCAGGGCGGCGGGGGGATAGTGGGCACGTGCCCCCCCTTTGGTCGATCTTCGGCGCCCCCTGAAATGGCCACGGCGCCCCCTCAAACATTCGATGGCACCCCCTGAAATGTCACTTCCCACCCCTTCCCCTAAGATGCAAAAATCGGCGCCCATCGGAAAGATTTTCCGTGTCAAAAGTGGCGCCCTATGTTCCGGATTACACCCTTTCCCCCGGGACGGTGCCTCCTCTATCGGTAAACCTGGATCCGCCTATGCTCGAGCTCCCTAACCCCATCCCCGAACTGATATCCTGGATCCGCCTATGCTCGAACTCCTTAGCCTCACCCCCGTATTGGTGTCCTGGATCCGCCTATGCTCGAGCTCCTTAGCCCCACCCCGTACTGATGTCCTGGATCCGCCTATGCTCGAAATCCGTAGGCCCACCTCCGTACTGTCCTGAATCCGCCTATGCTCGAGCTCCCTAGCCCCACCCCCGTACTGATGTCCTGGATCCGCCTATGCTCGAGGTCCTTAGCCCCACCCCGTACTGATGTCCTGGATCCGCCTATGCTCGAGCTCGTTAGCCCCACCCCCAGACTGATGTCCTGGATCCGTCTATGAGCGAGCTCCTCAGGCCCATCCCTGTACTGATGTCCTGGATCCGCCTATGCTCGAGCTCCTTAGCCCCACCCCTGTACTGATGTCCTGGATCCACCTATGTTCCAGCTCCTTAGCCCCATCCCCGAACTGATGTCCTGGATCCGCCTATGCTCAAACTCCTCAGGCCCATCCCCGTACTGATGTCCTGGATCCGCCTATGCTCCAGCTCCTTAGCTCCACGCCCTTACTGATGTCCTGGTTCCGCCTATGCTCTAACTCCGTAGCCCCACCTCCGTACTGTCCTGGATCCGCCTATGCTCAAGCTCCTTAGCCCCATTCCCGTACTGATGTCCTGGATCCGCCTATGCTTGAAGTTTCGAGTTCCATCCCCGTACTGATGTCCTGGATCCGCCTATGATCGAGCTCCTTAGGCCCATCCCCGTAATGATGTCCTGGGTCCGCCTATGTTCGAGCTCCTTAGCCCCACCCCTGTACTGATGTCCTGGATCCGCTTATGCTCAAACTCCCTAGCCCCACCACTGCGCTGATGTCCTGGATCCGCCTATGTTCGATTTCCTTAGCCCCACCCCCGTACTGATGTCCTGGATCCGCCTATGCTCGAGCTTCTTAGGTCCATCCCCGTACTGATGTCCTGGATTGGCCTATGCTCGAGCTTCTTAGCCCTACCCCTACTGATGTCCTGGGTCCGCCTATGCTCGAGCTCCTTAGCCCCACCCCCTTACTGATGTCTTGGATCCGCCTATACTCGAGCTCCTTAGCCCCACTCCATTACTGATGTCCTGGATCCGCCTATGCTCAAACTCCGTAGCCCCACCTCCGTACTGTCTTGGATCCGCCTATGCTCCACCTCCTTAGTCCCAACCCCATACTAATGGCCTGGATCCGCCACTGCTTATACAGTTGATTTAAGCAGGCAGTGCAAGATTCACGTATCATGGTATGACCACAAAGGGGTTTATTCCGCTGGGAAAGAAATTGTGTGCAACGGTGGATCCCTTAACCAGTGTTACCTATGGTTAGAGAATGCATTAACTAGCGGGTAGACAGATAGATAGATGATAAACTTTTATTGGAAGGAAACAATATGACAGGTATAACAAAGAGATTGACGCAAAAGCCCGAAGGCTTAAGTGGTGGGGCCTCTCTTATCTCTCTCATAAATTATCACTTTTACCGGACGTATCACACACATACACAGTAAGATTCGGACACACGTAAAGAAACAAAACACAACAAACCAAACAAGCAAACCAGTTCCTGACCACCATTTTGTTTTTTATTCGTCGCAAGTCGCGACAGCGCGCAGGACCCCACCGCACGGCCGTCACCCGGCCATCCGACTGATATGAATATCTAACAGACAAAGCCACCGCCGCACGAGTAGAGGAGCCGAAACGAGACAGATTACCCTGCCACCACCGGGCATTCGCGCTGGTCTATAGCATGCGTAGATAGCTGTGGCATCTGTCTCGGATAGCAGCTCCCATAGCGCCACCTGCAGCGACGCTACGGCCGAATGGCGGGGTGAGGTTTCAAACGGGAAACATACTAGCATGATGTATTACATTTAAGTAAAGGTAGACTGGTGTCGCAATGATATGCAGCCTGTTGCAATGGCAAGATATGTCTCTTACCTAGCTGCATGCAAAATTTCATTTCCCTGCAATGACTCTAACCACCCTAAACCCCGGTGTGAAGCAAAACTGAACCGATAAAATTACCACTTTGAAATGTATTTTACGACTTATAGCTCGGACGTCGCACATAGGCCCTAAATGCCTACGTCCGTGGCCAATATTGCTTTTCGTGGAAAATTCCTTCGCAATACCGCAAATTCCCCCCGATTTTTGGACAAAGGAGCTCATTTGACAGATAATTGAACAGTGCATAAAACTTGCATTCGACATATAGGTTTTATTTTACATGGGCGTAATCAGGACAGTGGAAAGAGGGGCATTTGGAGCAACTTAATCCAGCCTAAGGTGTCCGTAAAATATTTTGCTGATGTTGTCGTGGCGCCATGAATTGTGACCAAATTGTAGTTTGAAACACTGCAAACAATAAACATGTAATCCATGAACAACGATACAGCAATCTTGGTCTGCCATAAATTCATAAGCGTCACCACGAACAACAAAACGGGAGGCATCATAAATGTGTATTTGAGCTTGGTTTTTCTTTCTAAGCCAGCTTTTTGGTATAATTGTAACACCTTTTCTGCATGGGAATGTTCTATTATAACCGGTATTCGAGTGATTATTAACAACCACACTGGAGAGGGGTCCGACATTAACGCGCACAGGATGGGGGGCTGGTAAGCCCCTGAGATATCGGAAACTTAGAAGCTTAAGAAATGCCGATTGGGGAGTGGGTGGGGACTATGGGGATCTACATCATAACTAATTTTCATTGACCTAGGTCTATATTGTCATGGTCAAACGAGGTCATAAAGGTCAATTTTTGGCCATGCTTGGGACCTGTTGGGAAATGCCCTGATAATGCGTGGAAAAAGCCGGAAGTAAGCTAAAGCCGGACCACGGTCATAGAGGTTATGTCGCAAAGAATCTTTACTTCATTTTTGAGGTCTAGGTCATTCAAGGTCATCGACCTATGGCGTCAAAATATGGTATATTCCCTATTATGCACACTTAAAGTAGCAATATAGCAAACCTTGTGCTGGAAAGGAGGATTGACCTTTACCCATGATCTTTAACCTTGACCTTTGACCTTGAACTTACAACTGGGTTACCTTTACTATGACGTCATAGCATAATATACGTCAGACTGGGACACGTAAAGCACCGGGGTCAATGACCTTGAAATTGCTGGTATGACTTTGAACTTTGACCTCGACCTTTACGTGAGGTGACCTTGACATATCATCCCGTCTATATGACACTGTGACGTCACCACTTGGTCTCCAATGCAAGCAAACCGGTTCGACTGCGTGTTCGCGGCGATTTCAAAATGTAGGTCTGACTTTAGAAGCCTATAAATCAAACAATTTTCGACAAATTTTCAAAATTATTTCACTATTCGACGCGCTGTTAAATTTTCTCAAATGCGACCGATTCCCGTGTTTTGGCTAAGAGCGGTTCTCCGGTCGTCCCGGAAAAAAATAGTTGGGAGAGTATCCGAGGCCCCTCCAGTGCGCGTGTTAACACGCAGAGTAGAAGAAAGGGGTAGAATATATCCCTACCTTGTGTTTCCTCAACAAAGCATATCAAAATATCAGTCCGTGAAAGTCAGTACGTTTCTCTCCCCCACCCCGCCCACCCTCCGCTACATATGATCGCGGTATCGCCAACTATGGGACGTTGGTCACCTGAGCAGCCCGAGCGTCATCTTGCGTCAGCTCGTGACAGTGGGAAGGGCGAGGAAATTCGATTCCCGATTGGATCCCTAGGACACCTCGGAACTCCGATGTTTACGGCGACCGTTCATTTGGATGAAAAGGTATGACTGGTATTCACCATATGTGGTTTAACGTGTGATATGCAGCAAAACAGGATACTTAGGTATCGTTTTTGCTGTCCCGGCATTGCTTGAAGGTGTTATAATAAATGTCTGAATCCCGGGATTACGAGAGGCTTAATCCCGTGATTGGGGCTTTTTGAAAATAGCCGGATCTCAATCCCGAGATTGACATACCTAGCAGGAACATTTTTCATGCAATAAATGGTTCGTTGTCGGCAGTCCCTCCGGGTATTTGCATAACAGTCAACACAGCAATCAATACACAAATTTAGACGGTTATAGTGTTTTGAAATTGTATAAACCAATTTCAGCACTTCTCGGCATTTCTTATAGCATCGTTCTCTGATAGTCCACTCAAATTGCTCATTCTTGGCCGGTCCATGCCTCTATTCGGTAACCCACGGCGTTGCGTTAGCACCGCAGTGGCCTGGTTGAAGCCACAACCTGAGTTATTATATGTCATCTGGAGCGCGGGGCTGCAAGTGGACGCAAGATATTTTGACTTTCCCTTGTAGAGCAAATCCTGGGGAATCGTTTGATGGTAGTCTTATGCTGGGCCGATGCTGGCCAAGTTTTAAATCCCTCTCTTTGTATTTGTAAATCGAACAGTTTTTGAGATATGCAGTACACTGAGAGAATGGTCTATAAAATAGTTGTCAAAACTATTTTTGCATTATTTTATACCAAAACCCATTGCAAAGGGCTCACACAACAGTGGTATTGCCATACTTTGACCTGTTCTTGCTTTCATGGTCGATTTTAAGCATAATGAAATGTACGTAGTTTTCGCTGCAGATCTCTAGTCCGCGGGTGGCGCACCCGAGTGCTTACTTCAAGCAACTCTACAAAGACTTCCAGAGCACGGTTTGTGTTTTCCATGCCTGTTTCAAGTGCAGTGAAGAAATCTCTATCAGTATATGTGCTCAGGAAATGATTTAGAAAAAGCTGCATTTTCGTAATATTGGCCACGGACGGAGGCATTTAGGGCCTATGTGCGCCGTAAGAGATAAGTCGGGGGTATGAGTGAGAAATATGACGGCACCGAAGTTTGCTATCCAGCCGTGTTAAGTTCAATACCCTAGCTATCATGTTCTGGAAACCAGGGGGCTGAGAATAAAAAGTTTCAAAGCTTATAATTTATTTTTGCCTATAAAATAAAAAGTTTCAGTCTGAAAGTTTTTATCTCTAAATATATAATAAGGAGGCTATTCTCTTTTATTATCAGAAATGGAAACTAAATTTTATTAATTAGATCCGAAGATATAAGGGCTTAAATGGTATTTTGGGAAATACAGACCTTCACGGAATATGCCAAAAAGGACCCTCAAATTTCTGTTTTCATTTTGTTTTTGTGTTTGTGCAGAACTGCACAAACAGGCCTATAAGTGGATATTTGACTTAGAACCTGAACTGCCGTAGCTTCAGATATTTCGAGCTTATAGTTTAGACCATGAGTTTTATGTCAAATTTAGGGTGCAAAGTTTAAAAGGTAATTTAGAGACTTAAATTTAAACCTTTTTTCCAACTTTTTGTGTGAACTACAAATTTTCCTGACGTAAAAGGGTGCAAGTTTGAAGAGTCTAGATGAATTAGCAAAAAATAGAAAAATAAAAGTTAAAAATAACATAATGCAAAATTCTGGGAAAAATTTTGAAAATTTTGAAAATTGACAACCGTGGCGCTTATTCATTTGGAAGTGCCTTCTATCCACAAAAGTTTTAGGTCTCTGATACCAGCGCTCAGAACAGACAACAACAACAACAGACAACGACGAGACCGGAAAAACTGTCAGAATAGAAGCCGTTTCTTACTTTGTTCGTCACCGGCTTCTGACTACTACTACTACGGACAACAGAGAACGAAAAACTGTCAGTATAGAAGCCGTTTCTCACTTCGTTCGTCACCGGCTTCTGACGGACAACAGAGAACGAAAAACTGTCAGTATAGAAGCCGTTTCTCACTTCGTTCGTCACCGGCTTCTGAAATGTGAAAATCTAACTCCGAGGCCGAACCAAGATCAGACAAGTTGAGCGAGAAAGGTGATTTGAGTTGAACTTTTTGGAATTTTGAATCCGAGGCCGTACCAAGAGATGTTCTAGTTGCATCATAAGGAACACGCCCTCAAATTAGAGCAACCGGTAGTGGTACTAGTATCACTCCACACGCACTGGTATCCAAGAAGAATAATTTGGCCGCTACTTTCCCTCTTGGTTGGAGGTCAGCTGTGTTTTTAAACTTCTTTAGCTCTCAGTGGTGCGTTACCATCAACAGTCAGACACTTATATCCCTCTTGGTTTTTATCCGCAACAGGTAAAACCGGTAAGTGGCTGTGGTGTTGTTCTCAGGAGCCCTTTCGGCAACTCGCGGAGCGGTCTTGGCATCTTAGAAAAATTAGTAATTTTTTGCTGCCTTTCATGCGGCAGGTGAATTGCTTTGCTCTTATTGGGATAAATATTAAGTTGTTCTATTCCCTTCAAATCCCCATGTCGTAAATCACAAGTTTCCACCTCAAACCCACTTGTCAGGTAGCAAGTGTCGTTGTCTTTTTCTAAGTCTTCTTTAAGTTGTCTGTTTGAGTGGTTCGGATAGGTGCGAGAGTGTGGCGCTCAATTATTGAAGCCTTACTAAGCCAACGTAACGGGGATTGTCTTTACCAGTGAAGTGCAGTGGGGTCAATCAGTTTTGTCTTCATCTCAGTTCTGTGCAGGAGTGCTTGATTTTTTTCCAACTTTGATTTGTGGACCATCTTTGTCCCATATCTTCTAAGAATGTGCTATTAGTTACCTGATGTTGGACTGACTGACTTCCTTCCCATATACTACGGGCCTGACTGACAACACCGACCTCTCGTTTGATGACGCATACTGCCCTAAATTATATCATTGCTCTGGTCTCCGACTTTTGCTATGTTGAGATTGCTGCATTAATTACTTCACTTGTGCCACTGATAGATTATGATCAGTTCAAAGTAAACCTTACATTCATCTCAGTTTTTATCAAGACCGAAAATGGCACATGTCAACTCGAAATATGTGGACTCCCGCTTTGATCGCCTTACCGAGGGAACTATTCCCTGAAAAAGGAAGTAGAAAACTTAAAATCCGTGGTCAATGAACTGAAGTCTGAACTTCAAGGACTCAAATTTGTGGTCTCGGAAAACATTGTGCGCAGGGAGGGGAGTGGAAAAGGACTTGACTTTGGTCAACTCAAATGTAAAAAAGTTGAGGCTAGTCTCGCATCTGTGACCACTGCATGTTCTGCAGTTGCTACTGACCAGGCAGCCATCAGTAAAGCTGTAGAGGTTCAAGCCAAATACAGCAGGCTTTCGACCCTACTTCTCTCGGGCGATGCAATCCCTCCTCCCCAACCGGGTGAGAATACGCTCAGTGGAATTTTATCAGTGATCTGGGAGTACCTGGGGATCTCCATACATCCCCTGGCCATTTTGGCCTGTCACCATCTACGCAATCAAAACACAGTTCTCCTCCGATTTGTAAATCTTCATGAGCGTGAGGCAGTTTACAGACAGCGTACCAGGGGACTTGCTGTACATGAGAGCCCCACAGCTGAGCGAATGGCAGCACTGCCATTTGGTCAGTCCTGACCACTTGGTCAGGACTTTAAAGGACCTTCACTACCCCAGGGAAAGCTCCCCACTCCTAACCCATTGCACGAACCGGGGACGGATATTTGTAAAACCCAAGGGTTGCACGAAGGCATTTGAGGTAGAGGTGGGTGCAACCAGGGAGGACATTTTGGCTTTATGTAGAGCAGCTGGTGCTGGTATTCAAACCAACACTAGCGCCATGAGAATGACCCAGTCATCCCCAGCGTCTCAGACTGCCTCTGGACCCACGGGTGAGACTGAGCGGGCCCCAGCGGCCACACCTTCTGCAGATGCAGCTGATGCCCGTCGTGTATCCTTGCCTTCTGTACAGCAGAATTGCTGCTCCTCTCCTAAGCGTCCAGACTTGAAGTCAACCTCTGGCCCCCTGGGAGCCCTGTATCTAGTGGGTTAACTCTGGGATCAGGTACCAATCATCTGGAGACAAATCCTGTTACCCCTATCTCAGTGCGGACCTCTGCCTCCGGGGGGCCTCCTGCCCGACTATCTACTACCATAGATGCTCAGACTGCTGGGTCATCAGGGCAAGGCGACACAAACCTCGGTAAATCCCGGGGGTTCCAAGAAGGTGTGAGGGATGGCACTAGGCCTACAGTCCTGGCTGCCTCAAAGAAGAGCAAAAGACTGGGTAACCGAAGCTCAGGCACATCTTTTCAAACTGGCAAGCGTTAAACAATGTAATCATATGTTGGTCAGTTCAACATCTTTTCATGATTCCTCTTTCAATTGTTTTTTGTGCGGATCTCTGTTAGCCAGTTAAGGTCAAGTATTTACGAGAGAATATTTGATTTATTCTTGATTACCTTTTTCTATACATAATGCCTTCTGCTAAGTTCTCACCAAAATTTTCGTGCCTTGGTAATGATCAGAATACCTCATTGACTGAACTTGAAACTCTACTAGATAGTTGTGAATACTCTACTTTGAAAAACTTAACCAATCTTCATGACATTTATACAGACTCCAACATGTCCTTTCTGCACATAAACATTCGCTCTCTACCTAAGAACTTTGACAAGCTTGTACTCCTTATTCATCAGCTACCGGTGTCACCTAAAATTATCTTATTGAGCGAAACCTGGCTTGATCCTTCTCTTGCCTCATGCTCATGCTCATAAACATTTATTTGACGGAAACAATATGACATTATAAGAAAGAGATTGGCGCAAAAGCCCGAAGGCTTAAGTCGTGGCGCCTCTCTCATCTTTCTCACTAAACACATCGCCTATACCGGACGTATCTCACACAAACACAGACACACATACACACATGCACAATCACACAGTAAGATTTGGAGACATAAAGAAACAAAACAAGCAAACCAAATAAATGCAAACCAAATGCCCCATCCTACAACCTCAAGAATTATAGATTGGAAGTGAGTGGGCCTAACCCAGTAAGAGGCAAAGGATCAGCAATACTCGTCAGTGATTCCATATCATATCTGAGGAGACAGGATCCTGAAACTTCCAGACTTGAATTCCAATCTGTTGTGGTGTGCTGACACCGCCGCACCGAGCGGTACGCCCCTCGATGGCGCAGTATGGTTTTTGTGTAGTTTTTGTGTGAGTGACTTCGCATCTGTTGCTGTGTGTGAGCGTATATAAAGAAAGAGTGCATGTCTAATAAACAAGGGTTCAGCAAACTTCTTCTGGCAGTCCGGCACACAACACTGGTGGCAGCGGTATCCGACCCACGGTAAGTCCTGTCTTCTTAAAATTTAACTTAGTCTTTGTTTCGCTTCCTGAATATTTCCTGTTCAATTATCACAACCATGCCTGATTACAACTCCAGTAACATTTACATTTTGGCAAACTTTCTCACTCCTTTTGATGGTACGCACCCCATTCAGGATTTTTTCGACGACCTAGATGAGACTGCCAAATTGGCCGAATGGAGCGATGATATTTCCCTGCGCGTGGCAAAATCGAAGTTTACGGGACGACCCAACACAATTCTTAAGGAAAATGCTGATCTCCGCGGGTGCACGACCCTTTCAGAATTCAAAATCAAAGCTCTTGACATTTCTACGAAGGAATCTCGTCCCATGACTCTTCGACTACAGGACATAATGACGTGTGTACAACATTCCGACGAAACCGTATCTTCCTACGCCGACCGCCTCCGCACTTTCGGAAAACGTCTGACGGAATGGGGCCTGGACCAAACGACAAAAAAATCAAAGACCAGACGCTGACGGCACAATTTGTCAAAGGACTTCACACTCCCATGGTTCGCCGGTTGGTTATGTCTAATAACACACCTGACTTTTCCAGCGCCATCAGCCTGGCCCGTTCTGAGGAGCAGCATGAAAACTTTGTTTCCGGCCCCCAACTGCCCCCCACTAGCGTTAACACCATGACCGAATCCAACCCCCTTCACGATATTAGTGCTCGGTTGGCTGCCCTGGAATTGGCCCATGCTCAAAACATCAACGCTCGCCCTGCCCAACCTCGACCTCCGTCTAACCCACCCCGTTGCTACCACTGTAAGTGGACCAACCATCTTTGGCGGGATTGTTTCTACAATCCTCAAAACAGATCCTCTTCGCGTTCACAGCCTTCATTTAACTTTCGTAACCGCACCTGCGTCCGCCCCGCCGCGCCACCCCGTACCGCCATCAACCTAAGGACTGCTCCCGTTCTGACTCCGACACACGATATCGCCGAGACAGTCTTGACCGACGAGATCGACAATCCGACCGCTCCTCAGACCATTCTGGTGACAGACGCTCTCGCTCCAGGATTGAGTCACGCTTTCGGTCACTCCGCCGTGATCGTTTCTCTGATCGTTCGGAATCTCGCCGTGATTGTTTCTCTGAACGTTCGGCATCTAGCCGTGATCGTTTCTCTGATCATTCGGCATCTAGCCGTGATCGTTTCTCTGACCGTTCGGCATCTAGTCGTTCCCCCGAGTCCAGCCGATCCTCTTATCGCCGTAATTGACTAGCCGCCGATGTCATGAGCGTCATTACGCCTGACCCCATTGGTGTACCACCAATTCTCACTTCCGACCAGATTAACGCACAACAATTTCGCACTTTATATGATACAGGATCCTCCGTCACTATTTTGACTAAATCCTCTTTTGATCGACTTAAGTGCAGGACTCAACCTTCACCCGTCCCTGTCGAATTCGTTGGCGTCACCGGTTCCCCTCTGAAGTTGTTTGGTCGTTTCGTACTCCCGTTGACCTTATTTGGCCGCACTATTCATCACCCCGTCTTCATCACCACCAGTTTGCTTTCATCACAATATGATTTGATCCTTGGTGCAGACTTCATTCACGACCACAAACTTTCATATGATTCCTCCACTCAGCGACCTTTCTTTTCTGAGGCTATGCCCCAGGTTTCGGTCCTCACCTGGCACAAAAAGCTGCCCCAGTCTGTTCGCTTTCAGATCAACGACCGTGTTGTCTATCCAGGCCATCGACAGCCAGCACCAGTGTCAAATAACCTCCGGCGGCCCAACAAAAGCCGCTGTTCCCCAGCTGGTCCCTTGGTCCAGGACCAGCCCTGGCCCCCCGACAACGCTCCTCAGCAAACACCTGATCATCATACTGCCGACGTGTGCTATTCGGCTTACGTCCCGAAAGACACAATCATTCCTAGACTGACTGAGAAAATCATTGTCGCAAAAGTATCCCACACCCTACCCAATACTTCTGCTGCGGAGTCATATCTTTTAGAACCCCATCCACATCAGCAATATAAAAACGATATTTTCATGGCCAGATCCGTTAACAAAGTTAACGGCAAGAAGTCCCGCACCGTGTTTGTTCAGGTTTGCAATGCCTCTCCCGTGGATCTGACTCTCACCAAATTAAGCTCTATTGCCACCCTCAGTCGCTTGCCTGATTCCGCGGTATGTTCGGCCGACACCACTGTGCCAGACATGACAGAAGGTGATTCTGTCCCGGTTTGCGCCACCAGGGCGCAACCCACCCACCACGAGCTCACATTAGCTGACTTTGACTTGACCGATGTTCATCCGGAATATCGACCGCGCTTAGAAAACCTTTTAATGAAATACCGGTCTGTTTTTGGAAAAACACTCTCGGCTTTGACGGCCACGGATGTTTACCAGCACAAAATTGAAGTAACAGACCCTGCACCCGTCTACCAGCGCCCGTATCCCATTCCCTTTGCTCATCGCGCTGAATTACGATCCCAGGTGGCTGAACTAGCTGGCGCAGGCGTGATTGAACCATCTATATCGCCGTACAACTCCTCCACGCTGCTAGTCCAAAAAGATCCAGCCCCACAGCCTCGCTTTGTCCTGGATCTTCGTCGTTTGAACTCCCGGGTGTTATAGGATCAGTATCTCTCTCCCCACTTAGGGGACACCCTTTGTCAACTATCAGGCTCTACATTGTTTTCCACCCTCGATCTCTTACGATCTTTCCACCAGGTGGAACTCGAACCCTCTTCACGTCCCCTGACTGCGTTTTCGGTAGACAACCAGAAATATCATTATCGGAGAGTTCCATTTGGTTTGACCACTGCCACGGCTGGACTCAACCAAGCATTACAGATTGCGTTATCTGGCCTTGAAGCAGACACTGTTTTGTGTTACGTTGATGACTTAATCGTAGCTAGCAAAGATGTTGAATCACATTTTCAGAAACTAGAGACTGTCCTTCAACGTCTTCAGAAACATCACTTCGTTTTGCGACCCTCTAAATGTTCATTCATGAAGAACACCATAAAATATCTTGGTTTCCAAATCAGTTCTGAAGGTATTTCACCTGACCCAGAAAAGATTGCAGCTGTGAAAGACTACCCTAGACCCCAAAATGCCAAACAAGTGAAACAGTTTCTTGGCTTTGTTAACTTCTTCCGCAAATTCATTCCCAACATGGCAGCAGCCTCACGATGTTTGAACAATTTGACCAGGGATGATACGCCTTTTATCTGGTCTCCCGAATGTGAGGAGGCGTTTGAAAGCATCAAAACTGCATTAACATCTTACCCTATACTACGATTACCCTCTTTCGACCGTGAATTTTACCTATCGACAGACGCCAGTGAACATTCTATTTCGGCAATCCTGGAACAAAAATTCCACAATGTTTTTCATCCGATAGCTTACCTAAGTCGCAACCTCAACAAAGCTGAACGGAATTACTCCGTTACTGAGAAAGAAGTGTTAGCCATTGTTTTTGGTTTTAAGAAATTGCACACGTATTTGCTCGGACATGCCGTCGTGGTTCTGACCGATCATCTGCCTTTGACCTCTCTTTTCAAGTCCAACGATGCTGGTGGCAGGCTTACACGATGGGCACTGAAACTTTCCCAGTATAACTTTACGATGCAATATGTCAAAGGCGCAAAGCATGTCAAGGCAGATACCTTATCTCGAATTCCTATTTTAAACCAACCGTCCACAGAATTCCTCGGAGGAATTCAGGCCGTCACCGCCCGCCCTGATGACAATTGGACCCGGACTCGGATGCGAGACGCTCAGTGCGCTGACAAAGACCTGAAGGATATCATGGACCAACTGAATGGTGACCATCATCCACCCCGTAAGAAATCAGGCTATCCTCCTCTCCATGAGTTTTTCCTTAGCTCGGACAAATTGTTGTATCATGTCACCACCAGCCTTAAGGATCAAACGCGTGATGTTGTGGAAGAACTTGTTGTGCCAGCCCCCATGATTCCGTATGTACTGTACCATGCTCATGACGCCAAGTTTAGTGCCCATTTGGGCATTGCTCAGACCTTTGACAAAATCAGAAGACAATACTATTGGCGTGGTATGTACAATGATGTGAGACAATATGTTCTTTCCTGTACCTCTTGTTTTGAGCGTAAAAGCCATCGGTACACTGAGAACCCCCTTTTGAGCGATTCACCCCTATCACTCGTCCCGGTCAAATGTGGTCTCTTGATATCGTGGGCCCCCTCACGGAAACTCACCACGGCAATCGTTACATTTTGAGCTGCATTGATGAGTTCACCAAGTGGACAGAATTGTTTCCCATCCCTGATCAAAGCGCAGATACTATCTCAAAAATTTTCGCCAAGGATATTGTTTGCCGATTTGGTTGCCCAGAAAGTTTACTCACTGATCAAGGCCGAAACTTTACATCCAAACTTTTGAAATCGATCTGTGACCTTCTCAACATCCAAAAAATTCAAACTTCGGCTTACCATCCCAGCTCCAATGGCAGACTCGAACGCTCTCATGCCACTATCGCTGCCATGCTCAGTCACTTAGTTGACAGTAGTGCAAAAGATTGGGATGAGAACTTGCCTTTCGTTCTGCTCTCATTACGGACCCGCATTCATTCAACAACGCATGAGACTGCTGCTTTCCTCATGTATGGTAAGGATTTGAGAGTGCCTAACAGCGATATATTTGAAGCCGACGATATTCTCTATCCATCAATTGATGATTATAAAGTCGAAATGCTTAAGCGCATGAAGAAGGCCCATGAACAAGTAGTTAAGTATGTGTCGGACGCCGCAGAGCGTCAGGAAGCATACCGAAAGAACAAGGCGCGAACCAAAGGGCTTAAGGTCAATAACCTTGTATATCTGTATGTACCCCGTAGCCCTCCCGGGGTATCAGCCAAATTGGTGAAGAAGAATTATGGACCCTATTGCATCACAGAGATGCCTTCTCCAGTAACTGCAAAGATCACCCATATACATAAACCCGGCGATGTACAAAGTGTACATATCTCTCGACTTCGGCCCTACATTGATTATTTACGCAGAGGCTCGGAGGAGCCACCACAGACACCGGCAGAGCCCCTTATCCGAGGCTCAGAGCCCGAAATTTGCGACCGTGAGGACACACCAGAACTACTACCAGCCGCCGATTTTGAGGCCCTGTTTATCCCGGAAATACACCCCCCCTCCCGCACCCCCCATACCGTATGGCCTCAGGCCCCGTCAAACTATGAGAGCACCAGACCGTCTGAACTATTCTTAACCCTCTCGCGTGTTTCAGATGTTCACGTTATGGCTCTTTTTGTATATGTTTCTTCTCGCCGGTCCGCCTGAGCTGGCCCAGGCGGCAGCGGCACCAGTCTCTCAGCCGCGATACACGGTCTGCACCAACACCGACGGCGTTGAAACCTGCAGCATCCGGACGTTTGATGGCCAGCTCCCCCGCGTGTCTGTTCCGAAGATGATTGTCCTATCTGTTATCCAAGTTCGGCCTGTGATGTGGTCAGTTGGTCGACTTTTGTCCTTCACCATCATGAATGGATCCAACTTTCCTGGTTTTACTCCACCATTCAGCCGCACCACAAAGGTTCTGCACAATTTTACGAATGTTGGAATTATCGCCGAAATCAAAGCTGCGAATGCGAAACCACTGACTCTTGTTACGGGGACGAACAGTTCTGTGCACAAATTTCTTGCATTGAAGGTGCTCCCTGTGCTTGCCATACCCGCTCAGGATATACAACTTATCGACTTCAAATTAACTCCCAGGACTTCACCATTGACCCCACCCTTTTTTCTTTTAAAACTTGGTGTGTTTTCTGAACGTGATCTCCGCTCCTCGAGAACCTCACGTCACCTCCTGAGTGAAGAAACGGCTCTTTTTTCAAATACAGCTGATCTCATCACCTTTCACGATCCCATTTTTACGGTAAATACACCTGGTCTAATGATTCTTAACAAGGAAGGACATGAAATTATTTATCAGTTCGACCACACATCTCACCAGTTCCACATCCCTATTCATTTTCGCTACACATCAGGCCTCCTTGAATTCAAATTCGTTTCGCTGAACGGGTCACTGACGGAAGGCTCTGTTCACATCACTGGTACAACTCATTGTCAACGTACTAAATGTCTCTTGTGTCTCGACCTTTTCTATAATCTTAGCTGCCTGCCGCCACTTGCTCAGTATATCGTTTACACAACGACTGCTTTTATTTCACTGATTGTACTTATTTACCTTCGTTTTATCTGCAAATCGACCTATTTTATACTTCGTTATATCGTTTGGTCTCTTCTCATCATTTTCCGTAGCTTAAAATGGCTCTTTCATTTTGTCATGCGACTCGGTGCTTCGACCGGCTTTAAGGCAAGAGCTAAATTTCAAACCTTGCGAGTGCACGCCCAAGATCCTTCTCTCCATTCTTCGACCCGGCAACCCCTCTCCCCGACCACACAGGTAAGGTATTCGTTAGTCATCATCGCAGTTATGCTTACCCTCATTATTTTTGCTTGTAATTGTTGTAGGTTGAAACATATTATTCATTTGCGTGTCAGTGGTGCCTCGGGCGGAGGGTTCGAGGCGGGGTGACCTAGTCAGAGGTTACACCACCGCTGTGCTCGCCCTGATTGGCTGGCCGCCGGTTACCTGACTGGGCGGTGACGGGGATTCGCTGCGAGGGTGGAACCGGCGGGGAGTTGCAACGAGAGCGCGGTGTCAAGAGGATTAGGCTGTTGTGCGAGAGTTAATACATCAAATGTGGATCTAAGTTGGACTCTTGGCTGTGAGGTCGGACTCATAAGTGAACTTACGAAAGTGGTGGCAGCGGTTCCTCACAGCAAGAATATGTCCGACATTAATTTAGAAAAATTTTCCGGATCGTCTTATAGAGAGTGGGAAAACTGGTTTGATGATTACAAGCTGTTCGCCGAGCTGAAGAAGTGGTCTGCTGATAAGAAGGTGAGCTTTCTCAGATTCTTTGTCTCGGGAAATGTAAAGGAGGCGCTCCGCCAGGAAAGTTACGATTCTCTGGAACAAGCTGATGAGGCCATCAAACGAGTCCTGGGTGGCCCTCCAGACCAGCTATCGGCAGCTCGCTGCTTAGACTCTGAGCAGTACCGTGGTGACATTCAGGATTATTTAATACGCGTGCAGGCCGGAGTTCGTCTTGCATATCCACATCTGAATGAAGGTGCGCGAAACGATGTCGTGCTTTTGCACCTTCAGCGAGCTCTCCCGGATGAATACGGCAAAGAAATTACCAGACTGGAATGCAAAACGCTAGAATCAGCCGTGAAAGTCGTATCCGCCAATGAGCGAGCCAACAGTCTTTATGGCACGAAGACAGGGCATTTATGCCGTGTGTCACAATCACCTGATAAGACTCAGCAGAGTAGGGTGCAGCCAGACCGAAGATTGTGTTTCGTCTGCGGCTTGGTTGGACATTTCAGGCGGACTTGTCCGTTTAAAAATGATTTGTGTGGCACCTGCGGAAGACGTGGACATCTGGGCCAAGTCTACCGGAGCCAGTCGGGAAACGACAGCAGGTTCGTGGGAGCACGGGGCGCCCAGGGGCCTGCGACGAGATTTCAGCCCCACACTCAGTAACTGAAGCGTTGTCCTCGATGTATGAGATCACATCGTCGCTGCCGCCGCTAGGGGCTTGCAGCCGTCATCGCTGCCGCCGCCAGGGGGCTTGCAGCCGTCATCGCTGCCGCCGCCGGGAGGCCTGCAGCCGTCATCGCTGCCGTCGCCAGGTGGCTTGCAGCCATCGCTGCCGCCGCCAGGGGACTTGCAGCCTTCGATGCCGTCGCCAGGTGACTTGCAGCCATCGCTGCCGTCGCCGGGTGGCTTGCAGCCATCGCTGCCGCCGCCAGGGGACTTACAGCCTTCGATGCCGTCGCCAGGTGACTTGCAGCCATCGCCGCCGCCGTCAGAGGGCTTGCAGCCGTCGCCGCTGCCGCCACCGGGTGGCCTGCAGCCGTCATCGCTGCCGCCGCTAGGGGGCTTGCAGCCGTCATCGCTGCCGCCGCCAGGGGGCTTGCAGCCGTCATCGCTGCCGCCGCCGGGAGGCCTGCAGCCGTCATCGCTGCCGTCGCCAGGTGGCTTGCAGCCATCGCTGCCGCCGCCAGGGGACTTGCAGCCTTCGATGCCGTCGCCAGGTGACTTGCAGCCATCGCTGCCGTCGCCGGGTGGCTTGCGGCCATCGCTGCCGCCGCCAGGGGACTTGCAGCCTTCGATGCCGTCGCCAGGTGACTTGCAGCCATCGCCGCCGCCGTCAGAGGGCTTGCAGCCGTCGCCGCTGCCGCCACCAGGTGGCCTGCAGCCGTCAGCACTGTGCTCGCTGGGAGGCCTGCGGCCGTTGCTGCTGCCACCGGGAGGCCTGCAGCCGTTAACGCTGCCGCCGCTGGGAGGCCTGCAGCCGTCATCGCTGCCGCCGCCGGTAGGTCTGCGGCCGTCATTGCTGCCGCCACCAGGTGGCGTGCAGCCGTCAGCACCGCGGTCGCTAGGAGGCCTGCAGCCGTTGCTGCCGCCGCCGGGAGATCTGCAGCCGTCATCGCTGCCGCCACCGGGTGGCCTGCAGTCATCATCGCTGCCGTCGGCAGGTGGCCTGGAGACACCACCGCCGCTGTGTGGCCTGGAAGGAGTAGCTTGTGACCCTGACAAAACTCAAGTGATCAAGGACTGGCCCGTGCCAATGTCTGTGAAAGACGTTCGGGCCTTTTTGGGCCTGTGTTCGTACTTGAGAAAGCATATCAGGGACTTTGCATCTATCGCAAAGCCTCTGTTTCGGCTCACAGAGAAGGGACGCCGCTTTTCCTGGACTCCAGAGGCGGAGGAGTCATTTCGGACGTTGAAATATAGATTAGCTTCTCCCCCTGTCTTAGCTCACCCGAGATTTGAAGGCGATGCTCCTTCATTTGTCTGTGACACTGACGCGAGCGGGATGGCTGTCGGTGCATGCTTGCTGCAGGGCGGCAAGGTCATTGCTTATGCCAGCCGCGCTCTTAGCAAGGCTGAAAGGCAGTACTCGGCAACGAAAAGAGAGCTTTTAGCCATTGTATGGGCTACTCAGCATTTCCGACATTTTTTCGTGGGCCGTCGCTTCATTCTGCGTACAGATCACTCTGCTTTGCAATGGCTCTTTTCATTTAAAAAACCAGAGGGCCAGCTTGCCCGATGGATGCTGCAGCTTTCGGAGCTGGACTTTTCCGTCATACACCGAAAGGGGTCTTCCCATGGTGATGCTGATTCACTGTCCCGCTATCCACACGCAGGGGAAGGCAGTGAGGTGACGTTTAAGTGGGTCTGCGTTCCAGTGGGCGCAGATGACATGGACGAGACACCAATCGGTTGTGTATCGGGCGCTGGTACCGCCCGCGGTTCTAGCGCGGAACCGAGTGATGCTGCAGCACCTAAAATGGTACGAGCCCTGATCAGCAACGAGCCCCAGAAAGGCGTGGTGAGTTATGGTGAGAGTGTTTCACAGGCTGATCCTTCGTTGGAACAGGACCGTGACGAGGGAATACGGGAGATAAAGGCTTGGAAATCATGCAGGCTCAAGCCTGAAGCAAAAAACCTGAAAACTGAGGGAGGGCGACGTCTGTTTAGGGACTGGAGGAGTCTGATTTTGAAAGGGGACGAAAAACCGGTTCTATACAGGCGAGTTCAGCCTCATCGTGGTGCTCCTTTCTGCTTGTTATTGGTTTTGCCCTCGCATCTTAGAACTGAGGCACTCGATATGCTGCACACAGGAGTCGGGGGTGGACATCAGGGAGCCGCCAGACTGGAGCGCATGGCCAGGGAGCGCTTTCACTGGCCAGGCCTTCAAAAAGATGTAAAATCTTACTGCCGGGAATGTGCTGTGTGCGATAAACGCCGAGACCCACAAACCAGTCCACGTGCTCCATTGGGCTCACTTCAGGCTGAGGCGTTTCTTGATAGATTAGATGTTGATTTAGTGTGCGGTCTGCCGGTGACTGAGCCGGAGCAGTTTCGTTACATTCTGACCTGTACTGATGCTTTCACTCGGTTTACATGGGCCATCCCTATTCGTGATCAGGAGGCTGAAACAATTGTGAAGGCCATGATGGATCACGTAATTAGTGTAGTGGGAATACCCAAATGCATTCATAGTGACTTGGGTAGAAACTTGACTGGAAATGTAATACAACTGTTCTATCAGACCCTGGGAATTCGTCCGTCCACCACTACTCCGTATCACCCTGCTGGTAACGCCTATTCAGAGCGTGGTCATCGTTTCCTCCTGGATGCTGTGGCTAAGCTGTGCGCAGAGCATCCAAAACAATGGTCACGCTACCTCCCAGCTGCTGTTTTGGCATGTAACAGCAACGTCAACCGATCTATTGGCTTCTCTCCTTACGAGTGTGTTTTCGGCAGGCCCCCCACCTTGTCTGCTGATGTCAGGTACGGTGGGGAGAGCTCGCGTCCGGCCAGCACTGGCGCGGTGTCTGCGAGCACCCTTGACTATGTCCGAGGTCTGCAGCAAACTCTCAGGGCGACGGGCGAGATGGCCCGACAGGCCAGTATGGCTGCACACGAGCAAAGTATGTAAAGCGTTTCATGATGCTCATGTATGCGAGAATGTATACAACTCGGGAGACCGAGTCTGGCTTAAGAAACAAGCGTACAAAAAGGAGAGTGCCGGAAACTGTCACCGGGATGGGAAGGGCCTTTTAAAATCGTACAAAAGTTGACTGACTGGAACTATCGCATCCAACGGGAGGGAGGTGTCAGCCAAACGACAGTACATCACAACCGCTTGAAACCCTGCAACTCTGTACCTGTTTCACACTCTGACCGACCCTCACGTAAAATGAGCTTCCAGCCTGGTGCTCTCCCCGAGTTTAAATATTCGGCTGGGCGACCCTCCCGACTGAATGTTCAGAACCGCCGCGCTCCACTCAGCTCCCACGCGACACCAGGGGCAGACCTTCCCCCGGATTCTGGTCAAGTGGATTGGTCTCCGTGGGGGGTTCAGACAGCACGGGACCATTTGAATAGAAGTTGGACGCAACCAACTCCTTTGTCACCAGCTGTCCATCAGTTTCGGACAGGTTGTAGAGAAGCTCCATTGATTGCGGTGACGGATTCTGAGATCCCACCGCCTGCTCCTGTGCGTAGATCGGAAAGGGTACGGAATAAGCCGAGAAGGCTGGGAGTTGATGATTTTGTTTAGTGCTGGCTGAAGTCTTCCGCGTGCAGGACATTGCGTTTTTCATGTACATTGTACGATGATGCTGTGATGTATGTATTCAGCTAGGATGTAACGGGTGTTTTGGTAATGGTGCGTTAGACAACGGTGCACACGTTCTGATGATTATGGAGTGTCGTTTATTGTCGGGGCGACAACTTGTAAGGGGGAGTGATGTTGTAGGTTGAAACATATTATTCATTTGCGTGTCAGTGGTGCCTCGGGCGGAGGGTTCGAGGCGGGGTGACCTAGTCAGAGGTTACACCACCGCTGTGCTCGCCCTGATTGGCTGGCCGCCGGTCACCTGACTGGGCGGTGACGGGGAGTCGCTGCGAGGGTGGAACCGGCGGGGAGTTGGAACGAGAGCGCGGTGTCAAGAGGATTAGGCTGTTGTGCGAGAGTTAATACATCAAATGTGGATCTAAGTTGGACTCTTGGCTGTGAGGTCGGACTCATAAGTGAACTTACGAAATAATGAACACGAAATTATTTACTCTCACGTCAAAGGCTGCAAAAATATTAATGACGTCAAAACCTGTCAAATCAGCGCCGTTATCCAGACTACGTTGAACACTTTGCGCTCTACCACATGTCTCTGGCTCCAAGATGAAAACGGTTCCAATATTTACCATCTCCAGATCAAATACCACCGTGCCGAGTGCCACTGGCACTCCGAAAACTTGTATTATACCTTTGCTACCCACCTGAAGACAGTCGGTGGTGTCAGATGTGCTAATGATCGGTACTGCGCATTTGGTCTCTGGTGTAGGCCAGGCGTGACGAACTTTCTCTCTCGGCACAAATAAGCGGCGTTTTGGCCCGGCCAGACACATTGTTTTGGTTCTCCTAATGCTATGTGTGCAATCATTCATGCCCAACCGTGCTTTTTCTACACCTGGTATCTCATCGGCCAGTATAATCATACCTCTGAAGTTCACCGCATTACTGGCGGGACCTGCCAAACCGTCGTCACACTCACCGAAATTGTTAACAATACTGCTGTTGAACTGGCCACCACCGGAACTGCCGTCACTCCCAGTGGTATCAAAATAACCGTTCTCGGAAATTACGACCAGCCCTCCGTGCAAATTTTGGATAGCTTCGTCCGCAACATTCGTAACCCACAGGAGGCGTATCTAGCCCGTAGTTCCGCGCAAAATCAACCCGTAAAAGGCACACTTGGGGATATTCAGAGCAAAAGTCCTTATGATACCACATTTCTCTTTCCCCATGACTTGGTATCGTGTCACACTTATGAGGAACGTATTTCTTGTGAGGCACAAGAAAGTTTTGTCACTACCCTCACCACGCACAAATCCCACATTCTGCCCCGCGTATACGCGAACCATAAGTTTTACGTTGACCAGGCTGGCACACTTAAATCTCAGCTCATATCGTCTAGCCCCGCAATCGCCCATCTCACGATAAAGGATCTTGAGGTCACTGTAAGAAAAATTTCCGTCTGTCCTAAAATTTCTAGCTCAGTCGCAGTTCAAGGCTGTCATTCTTGTGCTGTTCCGGCGACGTGCAAATTTAAGGCCCGCTCCACTTGTTCCGATCGTCTTGTGGATGTTTCTTTGACTTCAATCCCGTTAAGCACGAGGTCAGTGTTTTTATTAACTGCTGACACAGACATCACAGTAGAATTCAAAACCTCCCAGGATTGTCATCAAGAGACGCTTTGCTTAGTATTCCATGAGCTTCGCAGCTGTGAATCCGTGCATTTCTGCTTGGACAATCCCAACATCGATCTTATCGATCGAAATGTCTCCATTGCTACTGCCAGCGGAATTGCTTATTCTCCAAACTTCTGGGAAAACTTGAAATCCACCACGTTTGGAGCCTTTTCCTCTGTCAAAACTCTTTTCTATTACTTTGGAATCGGCTTGGTTGCTCTGTTTGCTATGTCACTGCTCCTAACTCTCCTCAAACGCTAAATGAGCCCACAAAAACGGGTATACCGCTCAGTACACTGTGCCCCCTGCCTCGGTGCACCTACACGGCAACTGAGGCACCCGATGTGTATACATCGCTCGCCGCGGCACCGTCACAAAAAAAACGACAAAACCCAGAGTTTACCCCTCCTGCTGCATCTCTGCAGTATTGGGATAAACAACGGCTGACTGTCTCCTGGCTTTTTGTTATCTCCGTGACAGTCTCCCCGTTCACCAGCCCTGCTCCCCTCCCTCCAATTCCCCCTCTTATGATTTTACAGCAGGATTCGAGTAACGGTAAAGCTCTGTTTTTTCACCAACTGCTACTTTACCATTACACTGGCCAAACCCCCTCCCCCGATTCACCTGACCTTTTGGCCCAGGTCTTGCTGTCTTGTTTAAATTAGGTGAATCATCCCCTTGCTTTGCTGGCCCCTCCATGTACTCCCTTATGGACTTATGGCAATTCAAAGTAAATAATCCGCTCCCTTTTCTTGCCTTTCTTATTTAGTGTCAACTAGGTCTGTTACTCCATGTTACTATATCTACGGTTCCTGATCTCTACTGGCGCTCCCGTCATCAACATCGGCTGGCTCACCCCGTACTACCGCCGCCCTGAAGGTCTTATCACGGTCGGCTTGAATTCGCACGTCCTGGCAACTGAATACGTGCTGAGACGGCGTCGGATGTGAGGACCCCAGAAAAGCTCAGGACCCACTTCACACGCCGCCGTCGTTTTTGCCACCAATACTGCTGCTGCTGTGTGCAAAAACACGGCCCGCCTCAACTGCCAGCCACGGCCTCTCGGTTTACAGAAGAGGCTTCAAATCGTTTTGGCGGCCTGTTTTTAAGCCGCCCGACACGGACCATTCTGTTCATTTCGCACTAATGTATATACATATCTGCGTTCATGTCGGTATTGTTTATTTTATTCTTTGTTCGCCCTTGCCGTGTGTTTTAATCATTGTTATCGCTTGGAATTTGACGAATCTGACCGACGACATTGTTTACGCCTCGGCCGGGCTGCCCCGACAGTCCCGTGTTCCCCTGTTTATATTGTACAGGTTATTCCTTACTGACCAATGGCTTCACTTCCAGACCTCTCTGCAACTGACTGAGCTGATCGAGTGAACTGAAAATTTCCCCACCGTCTCTGAGCCGAGACACTGGCGGTGCCTGAGAGTTCCCCCTAGCGGTGTCCCGCTACATATGGACACCGCGGTGACAGTGGTGGCCTGCAATCACAAACAACTGCGACTCTGTCCGCATCACGTTCTCTACCGGACGCTTGATCCCCGTCGGATAGACAACGTCACCCGGACACTGAAACCTCCTCGCGTTTTCGGCAATCATTACCAGGACAACCGCGCACGTCTACAGCCTTTCCACTTCACTGACTTCGGATGACCACCTTCAAACGGCCCTCGGTTTCTGGCCTCTCATTAGTCATCTTAACCGCCGCCCGTCTCCGCTAGCGGCTGGAAGTCAGCACTCACCGTCGCATCTGGAAGTTATTGAAACTGATTTCGCTCGGACACAAGCTTGCGATTTCAACAGACGCCCTGCCCTGGAAGCCGTTTACACCAGCGGATAACCACCTGCCACAATGCCAACGGGACCTCTCATGCCAGACCATTCTCCCTTGCTCAGATTTGACAAATTTCTTGTTCCACCTTTATTACCGATCGTCAGATCAGTCAGCCCATTCGTGCAGACGTGCAATTTTGCAGAGAGGGAAGGAGTAAGTGTGTTTTAGTGTGACGAATGATGATATGTTACATGATAAATATTTCAATACGATCTATGATGAGAAAGTGAAAAGAGACAAGTGTTCAATGACGATAAATAATTTCCACAATGGTATTCTGTGGACAAGTATGTAGATCGATTTAGCAGACTTTAAAAAAACTTGAACCCATGTAAATATATGAATTGTGTGAATGTATAGCTCTAACTTTTGTAAAAGAGGAGGTGTGGTGTGCTGACACCGCCGCACCGAGCGGTACGCCCCTCGATGGCGCAGTATGGTTTTTGTGTAGTTTTTGTGTGACTTCGCATCTGTTGCTGTGTGTGAGCGTATATAAAGAAAGAGTGCATGTCTAATAAACAAGGGTTCAGCAAACTTCTTCTCTCAGTCTGGCACACAACAGTGTCCTCATTGAACTTAAGCTACAGCAAAAAAATAATTGGTTCCACTTACAGATCACCCTCATTTCCACTATTTGGCTATCTGGAATATATCGAACCAGTAGTTAACGCACTGAACCTAGAAGCCAAGAGCTGTATAGTTGGTGGTGACTTCAATGTAGATATTCTGAGACATAATTCCGTTGATCAGTCAGTACTTTTTCTCAATGTATTTGCTGCTCTTGGTCTTTTCCCGTGTATCTCACTACCAACCAGAATCACTCAAGAATCAAGCACACTGATAGACAATTTCTTTCATAATGACCCAACCATAATAAAAAATCCGACAATCCACGTCTCGGACATAAGTGATCACCTGCCGATTTCCATCAACATTAACATTGTCTTTAATAATAATGTGAAAAGAAAGTTATTGTAAACCTGAACTCACTTTTGACTTTCGAAACATTGACGCCCTCAACTTGTCCCTTTCCCACAAATTGAATCACGTCTATGATATAACCGACCCAGAGGAAGCAGCACTTTTCCTGACAAACACCATCAATAACGATATAGCGAGACTAAGCAAAAACAAAAAAAGATCGAAGGAATGTACCTGTCCAACCCTGGATTTCTCATGGTGTTCTCCAAAGCATCAATACAAAAAAATAGATTGTACAAAAAGTCAATCCAAAAACCTTGTTACGTTAACAAAAATAACTTTATTACTTATAGAAACCGACTTTTAAGCTTAATTCGGTCAGCAAAAAAGCGATACTATTCCAGGAAATTTGAAGAATTCAAATCCAATCCGGTTAAACTTTGGCAGCTCCTGTCCTCAATGATCTACAAAAATAAGTCCAAAAACAAGCTCCCAGATAGCTTCATGTACAACTCAAATATCACTTCATACACAGACATCGCCAACAAGTTCAACCTATTTTTTGCTTCAGTGGCTACTAATATGAACAATAATCTACAGACCACGGATACTGATCCTATGACATATCTTCCCAACCCCAACAACCCTCGCACATTATTCTATTTCCATCCCACAGATGCCTAATCAATCATATCAATCATAAACAGCCTTGGATCCTCTGAGGCTTCACCAGACTGTCTCACCTCAGAAAATTCTGCCAGCCATCTCAGGAACCATTGCCCCTTTTTCTCGAGTATGTATTTAATATATGTATTACGAGTGGGTCTTTCCCATCACCCTTTAAAAAGCAGTTGTGGTCAGTGGCGTAGCCAAAGGGGGTTCCTTGGGGTCCGCGGACCCCCCCTTGGGCTGACCTTATGCACTGGAAAACACGAGCATTGGTCTCAGGGGCCCCCTGAGCTTGGTCTCAGGGGGCCTTCCGAGCTCGATCTCAGGCCCCCCTCCCCGAGGTTGGTCTCAAGGGACCTCCGAGCTTGGTCTCAGGGGGCCCCCAAGCTTGGTCTTACGGGCCCCCTGATCTTGGTCCCATGGGGCCCGCCGAGCTCGGTCTCAGGGGCCCCATAGCTCGGTCTCAGGGGGCCCCATAGCTTGGTCTCGGGGACCACCCAAGCTTGGTCTCAAGGGACTTCCGAACTTGGTCTCAGGGGCCCCCGAGCTTGGTCTCAGGGGGCCCTCCGAGCTCGATCTCAGGCCCCTCCCGAGGTTGGTCTCAAGGGACCTCCGAGCTTGGTCTCAGGGGGCCCCCCAAGCTTGGTCTTACGGGCCCCCCTGATCTTGGTCCCAGGGGGCCCGCCGAGCTTGGTCTCAGGGGGCCCCTAGCTTGGTCTCAGGGAGCACCCAATCTTGGTCTCAAGGGACCTCTGAACTTGGTCTCAGGGGCCCCCGAGCTTGCTCTCACGGGCTTTCCGAGCTTGGTCTCAGGGACCCCCGATCATCGGTATTGAGGGCTCCAGAGTACCGAACATTGATCTCGGGGGGCCCTGAGGTTGGTCTCAGGGGCCCCCGAGCTTTGTCTCAGGGGCCTTCCGAGCTTGGTCTCAAAGGACCTCCGAACTTCGTCTCAGGGGCCCCCGAGCTTTGTCTCAGGGGCCCCCCGAGCTTGGTCTCAAAGGACCTCCGAACTTCGTCTCAGGGCCCCCCGAGCTTGGTCTCAGGAGGCCCTCCGAGCTTGGTCTCACGGGCCTCCTGAACTTGGTCTCAGGGGGCTCCGAGCTTGGTCTCAGGGGCCCCCGAGCTTGGTCTCAGGGGGCCCCAGAGCATGGTCTCACGGGCTTTCCGAGCCTGGTCTCAGGGGCCCCCGATCATCGGTATTGAAGGCTCCAGAGTACCAAACATGGATCTCGGGGGCCCCCTGAGCTCGGTCTCAGGGGCCCCCGAGCTTAATCTCACGGACATTTCGATCTTGGTCTGAGAGGCCCCCGAGCTTGGTCTCAGGGGTCCCCCGGGTTAGGTCTCAGGGGCCCCCGAACTCGGTCTCAGGGCCCCCCAGGTTGGTCTCAGGGGACCCCCAAACTTGGTCTCAGGGGGCCCCTGATCATCGGTATCGAGACTCTAGGGAACCAGACATTGATCTTGGGGGGCTCCCTGAGCTCGGTCTCAGGGGCCCCCCGAGCCTGGTCTCAGGGGCCCCCGAGCTTTAGCCTCACGGGCCTTTCGATCTTGGTCTCAGGGTCCCCCTAGCTTGGTCTCAGGGACCCCCGAGCTTAGTCTCAGGGGCCTTTCTATCTTGGTCTCAGGGGGCCCTCAGAGTTTGGTCTCAGGGGGCCTGCGAGCTCGGTCTCAGGGGCCCCCGAGCTTGGTCTCAGGGGACCCCCAACTTGGTCTCAGGGGCTCCCGAGCTTGGTCTCACGGACCTTTCGATCTTGGCCTAAGGCGGCCCCCTAGCTTGGTCTCAGGGTTCCCCGAGCTTAGTCTCAGGGGCCTTTCTATCTTGGTCTCAGGGGGCCCTCCGAGTTTGGTCTCAGGGGCCCCGAGCTTGGTCTCACGGACCTTCCGAGCTTGGTCTCAGGGGGCCCCCGATCATCGGTATTGAGGGCTCCAGAGTACCGAACATTGATCTCAGGGCCCCTGAGCTCGGTCTCAAGGGCCCCCGAGCCTGGTCCCAGGGCCCCCCCGAGCTTTAGTCTCACGGGCCTTTCGATCTTGGTCTCAGGGAGCCCCGAGCTTGGTGTCACGGGGCCCTCCGAATTTGGTACCAGGGGACCTCCGAGCTTGGTCTCAGGCCCCTCAAGCTTGGTCTCAGGGGGCTCCTTGAGCTTGGTCTCAGGTCCCCCAAGCTTGGTCTCAGGGGCCCGAGCTTGGTCTCAGAGGGTCCAAGCTTTGCATCAGGAGCCCAAGCTTGGTCTCAGGGGGCCCGAGCTTGGTCTCACGGGCCTTCCGAGCTTGGTCTCAGAGGGCCCCGAGCTTGGTTTCACGGGCCTTTCGATCTTGGTCTTAGGGGGGTCCAGAGCTGGTCTCAGGGATCCCCGAGCATTGGTATCGATGGATCCGGAGCAGCAAACATTGATCTCAGGAAGTGAGGGGGGGACAATATTAATCTTGGGGTGCCCCCCGACTATTGATATCGATGGGACTTATGAGCGAGACACGAGAATTGGCCCCATGGGACCCAGTGTTTGGTTTCAGGGGCCCAGGCTTGGGCTCAGGATCCCCTGAGCATTGGTATCGAGGGGCTCCAGAGTACCGAGCATTTGTCTCGGGGGGCCTCCGAATGTTGATCTGGGGCCCCCGAACAACGGTGTCGAGTTACTCCTGAGAAAAGCGCAAGCATGGGCCTAAGGGTTCCCCGAACCTGATCTAAGTGGAACCCCGAGCTTGGTATTAGGAGCCCCGTGCATCAGTACCCAGGGGCTCCGGAGTATTGGTATCGTGGGGCCTCCAAGTGCTGATCTCGGCGGGCCCCCGAATGTGTGGATGCAGTGGCGTAGCCAAGGGGTTCTAGGAGTCCGAGGACCCCCTTTTGGGCCAATCTGAACCACTGCAAAGCATTCTCTGATCACGGGGCCCCCAGAATCCGTCTCAGAAGCCCCCCGAAGATTCGTTCTCATGGCGCCCCAGTCGGCCTCAGGGCCCCGCCCTGATGGTCAGTCTCAAGACCCCCAAAAGTAGATTTCAGGGGTCCCTGAGAGTTAGTCTCAGGGGATCCCGAAAGTCGGTCTCAGGGGCCCCAAGAGTCGGTCTCAGGGGGCTGAGCTCGTCCCAGGGTCCCCCAGAGAGTGTTTCTCAGGGCCCCGCGACAGTCTATTTCAGGGGGCTCCATGAGAGTCAGTCTCAGAAAACCCCAAGAGTCGATCAAGGGGACCCCGAGAGTCAGTCTTAGAGGACCCCCGATATTCGGTCCCATAGTCTTACAGGCGTCTCTCTCAGGAGTCAATATTTACTTTCAGGTGGCCCCTAGAGTTAATCTGGGGGTCCGAGAGTTAGTCTCATTTGATCCGTAGAGTGCTGATCTCAGGAGGCCCCGAGGGGTAATCTTGGGAACCCTCGAGATTTATCCTGAGGCTGTGCCCTCCCCCCTAGTTGTTGCAGTTGTTGTAGTTGAGTCAATCTCAGGGAGCACCTAAAATTTAGTCTCAGAGTGCTCCTGGGAGCTAGTCTCCGGTTCGTCCAAGAGCTAATTTTGGGGCTTTGAGAGTAATTCCCAGAGGTGCTCCCGAATTTTGGTCTCACGGCCCCGATTTAGCCTTGGGCCTCTGAGGGCTAATCTGGGCTTCCGATAGGCAGTCTCAGGAGTGCCGTGCCAAATACTCAGTCTCAGGGGTGCTTCCACGCCTCCCTCCTCGAGTGTTAGTCTCAGGGGGCGCCCCAGGGTTAGTCTCAGAGGGCTGTCGGAAGTCATTCTCAGCTCCCCGCCCCACCCCAGAGACAGCCTCAGGGGACCCCCAAGAGCTAATCTGGATGGCCCCGAAAGTCAGTCTCAGCCCCCCTCACCCAGAGCAAATCTGGGGGGGGGCGATAAATAAGCCCAGAGGTGCTGTCGATAACTAATATAAGTAGCCCCGAGAGATTCTCAGGGGGCCCCTAATTTTGGTCAAGAGGCGCTGTGAATCGGTCTCAGAGACTCCCTGAGATCTAATCGGGAGAGGGGCCGGAAATTAACCTTGTGAGTAGCGCCAAGTGTTGGTCTTAGGCGGCCCCAGAGCAAGTCTTAGGTCCCCCAAGAACTGATCTCGGAAGCCCGAGTTATTTTCAGAGGACCTTTCAGTTCTAGTGTAAGGAGGGCCGGAGAGCTAATCTCAGAGATCCGACAATTAGTCTCACGAGGTCTCCAGGAGTTAGTCTCAGGGGTCCCCTGAAGCTGCCCTCAGGTGTCCCCAAAAGCTAGTCTCAGCGAGCACTCCTCTCCTTCCTCCCTCCCTCAAAGTTATCCTCAGGGCCCCACGAGAGTAAGTTCCAGGGAGTCCCAGTAGGTAGTCTCATGGTACCCCCATGGTGGGGTGGGTGAGCATGGTCTCATGGTGCTGGTTTTTGGGAACGTAAGTGCTGATTTGCGGGAAAAGTGTTCTTTTCGGGGTTCCAGATACTGGTTTCGGCGCCGTGTCAAGTGCTAGGCTCCTTGAGATCTCTGCTCGACCCAGGGGTCAGGAAGCGGTGGGTGATGGTCCTGGATGGCTTAAAACTGGCATAGCAATACAAGCCCTGTACAAAACCTATCAGAGACCTAAAGTCCAAGGAAGTACTCACCTCCCCAAGCCCCCAGGATCTCCAACCAATGGCTAGGGAGGAGTAAGTGAGCGGTTTCATCAGTAGGACCGTCCATGGAATAGGTTTTATATAGCATCTCGGGCACACTCATATATCCTTTTTATTGAGCGTCCTTTTTCCTTTCCATTTCTTTTAGATTTTAGAATACAATCCAGAGATATTGCTTGAAATTCTAGGCTCAAAGAAGATTTTTGAAAATCATATGCCTCGGAAAAATGTATCTTTTTCCATTGCGTACCAAAAAAGACAAATTGAAACATGTCGATCAGGCACCATTACTGAAGGAAAGACAAAAATTAATCTAATTTTAGCATCCATAATAGCAAATCGAACAGGGAATTTGGAACTTCAGCTGGTTTTCAATCTATTAGCTTAGTCCCAATAACTACCGTCCTAAATATTCTGAAATAAACAACTTTCAAATATTTTCGTAGGAAACCAGAGAAACAAGGAAAATGACACACATTGATAAGCATAATCCCGAAAAGAAAAATAGGTATCAAAGGTTTAAAATAACAATGACAGAGTAATCCAAGGCGATAGTTATCTCAGTTGCCTATTGTTTTGGTAATTTGCTCATTTACAACATAGCAAGGGTAAGAAAGTAACTGTGGTGAATTCATCAGGATCTTTCCGCGGAATAGACGTTATATGACGTCCGGAACACTCCACCATCCACCATATCCCTTGTATTCTTATTCCTTTTTTCCATTCCTTTGGAAACTTTCTGATTAAAGAGCTCATGAATTCGACACCCGGAAAAACTTGGTAATCATTTTGCGTAGAAGACTATTTCTTCGTACTCAAAACGACTGACCTTCAATAACTTCATACCTGATTACCAGAGTGAATTGAAGTAAAGTCAGGTTTAACATCATGCACGCAGCAACATTTGATTTCCCGAAATGTGCCACAAAACTGCTATTTTAGCCACGCTGTCATATAGGTATGGGCCAGCCTTAATATTTGGTGACCTAAATTTACCAACACTTGGTCGGATCGAGAAAAATCAAACTATAAACAAAATAATAACAAACACTTAAAAAGGGATAGAAAAATTTCCGTCGTGTAAAATTTATAATGCCAAAATATTATACGACACATACAGGAGATAGGCCCCGACTACTAAGGGGGCCCCCAGCCTGGGGGGCCCCCGACGGTAGTTGGACCCCCTTGGCCGAATCCTGGCTACGCCACTGGTTGTGGTGCCAATTTATAAATCTGGTGACCCCTCCTCCTTTAGTAATTACCGACCAATTAGCCTGCTCAGTCTCATCTCTAAAGTTCTAAAAAGAATTGTGTACACACAACTCTCGAAGTTCATTTCTTCAGAAAATATACTAAACGAGGACCAATTTGGATTTAGGAAAGATCACAGCACCTATATGCCAATTTCTCTTCTTCATGGCCACATTACGTCTGCCCTCTCCCAGAAAAAGATTAGTGCTACCATATACCTAGATTTTTCGAAGGCCTTTGACACGGTTAATCACACCATTTTCCTGAGGAAATTACACTCTTATGGGATTACTGACATTTTCTTAACATTTTTCAAATCATACTTAGAAAATCGATCCCAAATAGTTCGATACAACTCTGTTCCTTCCCCTATGCCACAGGATATGAAGCACGGAGTGCCGCAAGGATCTATCATTGGCCCTCTACTTTTCCTTATTTATATAAACGACATAACTCTTAGCTCCTCCATATGCCGTTTCTTGCAATTCGCTGATGACACAGTTGTAACATACTCGGCTAAAAGTGCTCTTGAACTTCAAACAATCGTACAAGATGACCTACCAAAGATCAGTAAATGGTTAATTAGCAACCGAACAACAGTAAATGCAAAAAAACTACTTATCAGATTTTTACTAAAAACACGCACCATTCTGACATAAACATATTCTTAATGAGTGAAAAACATAGTCGCAAACCTGAGACAAAGTATCTTGGCATAATAATGGACGAAAACCTGAATTGGGATCCACATATTAGAAGCATTTAAGTCACCATCTCTCGAAACATTGGCCTTATAGCAAGAATACGAAGATTCCTAAAGCCCAACCATATCGTCCTTCTCTACAACTCTCTAGTACTCTCCCATGTATCCTATGGAATACAAGTCTGGAGAGTTACAATCCTTAAAAACTGACTCGATTGAAGATTCTCCAAAAGAAAATTGTCCGTATCATTGACTCTGCAGACCGGATAGCTCCATCCAGCCCCATCTTCAAAAAGTATTGCATTCTGAAAATTCACGACCTAGTCATACTGTTCCAACTAATGGTTCTCCATAGCTTTCTGGTCCACTCACTTCCAAGGCCACTTGCAGAAAGATTTGCCCTTTCGGATCATGAAAGAAACAGGGTCGTCAGACAGCCCAAGCACTTTGAAGTTCCCTTCACTTCATTGGTGTACAGAACATTTTCCTTATTCATCTCTGCTCCCAGGATTTGGAATGAAAATATCGCCAATAAAATCAGAAATCTCTCAGATGTCCCTAGTAGTAAGTTCATCTTTAAGAAAGTAGTCAAGAAAAATATTTATAGATCTTTACTGAGGCTCCTACTCTAATTTGTTCGTGTTCTATTCCTCAGTGATATTGCTTGTATTTAGTGCTCATTTACGCCTTATTCACTGTTACATGTTTTACACGTCCCTTTCTCTTTCGTTTCACACGGAGCCGACGGTCTCCCGTTGCCGTTGGCTCACCCTCCAATGCACGAGCACTGCAGGCCCTTAAGGTTTGGTGAGGTGCGATCGAACGTTGTGTGCGGGTTGTTCTCCCCATGTGACTGTGACGCCAAAGAAAGCTGTTCACATTATTTCCATCAGCACCAAATTCAAAACTTTCACCTGTCAACCGAGGGCGAAGATGGACACATAGATTGTCTTTCCGTCCCCTGCTGGCTACACCACAGACTTACCCGGTGCTCACTCTATTCTTTCCTATATTATCACGCGCATTGACGGGGGCGAGTACCCACCCCCACGGGTTTTTCGGAGATAGCGGCGCGTAGCGCCGCCGTACTTGGCATACCTTTTCCCTCATCATTTCTACAACTTCTGTGAAAATTTTAAGGTTAGGTCATCTCAGGTCAGGTCACCAGTACAGGTCAAGTGACCTGACCTCAAAAAAAGTTTAAGATAACATAAGTCGGAGCAGGGTGAACTTATCCGATTGAAACTCATATCACTTAATGGCCCCACCGAGTTCTCTAAAATATGTTCCGGTATTTTTTATATCGATGACCTAAGATCAGGAACGAGCCATGACCTCCCCCTTGGAAATACATGGGAAAATGGTTTTTACGGAATAACTCAGTAACGGATGGTGATAGAGCATTTATTTTAGCTACATTAGACTTGCCTGGGCTTTGCGGTTCTAATGATATGCATTTTATATAATTTGACCTTGACCTGACCTCAGGTCAGGTCAAATCCTTAATTTAACCTAGCAAGGTCAAATTATATATCATTCGATTCGGCTTGCTGAGAGGATTCATATCGTTCAAGTCGTTTTGCTCTATCTTTACTTGTTCAGGTGTAATGGCCGAAAAACTGAATTTACATGTTATCCCTATGACGGCATGTTTTGACCTCTCGTGACCTTAACTGTGACCTGACAAAAAAATGGTTCAGATGTTTTCGATGGAAAAGTGGATGGGAAGCCCAAAGCCGTTTACCGTTTTTCGCTACCTACCATGGTTTTCGAGATCTTAGGGGGGACAGGTACCCGCCCCCGTCAATGCGAAGGTGGCTCAGACCCCCGTCAATACGCGTGTTATGCAACTCGTCCACACCTGTGTGCATGCCCTTGTAAATGTCTGAATGTCCGAAATGTCCGGAAATACACGTGTATGGATTCAAATGTATAGTCACATGAGAGGGCCTGATATTTTCATTGCCATAGTGCAGGCTAGGTAAAGTTCAGCCTGTTTCTTATACAAACAAGTTGTTGCAGTGTAACTTGTTGGCGTTTTCATCGCTAAGCCCTTTCTTTCTGAACAGGGGGCATATTTCACGTCTTTAGGGGTGCAGGTGCATCCCGAATCAGTGGCGGATCCAGGGGAAGGCATTTTTCCCCTCAAACGAAAAAGCTCTGGGCAAAACTATATTTTTGCCACCCCCCAAGCGATCGACCTCCTTTTTCCCCGACTCCTTTTTAGTTTATGAGCAGGATTTTGGTGCTTCAACTCTCCAACTTCAAACAGAAGCAGTATAGTTCAGTGGAAATATGGGAATATGGGGCCTTGGATAGGAAAAAGTATCTTGAGCCCATATTTTTAACCCCGTGATTTTTGTTTGCTTTTCGCCTCGAATAACCGAAATTCTGCCCGCAAGTCATATTGTAGCGCTACTTTGCACTGCGTGACGTCTTTTTTTTTTTGCTTTTCGACTTTGGTTTGTCCCTCCCAAACCGACCGGCTAGATCCACCACTGTCCCGAATGTGAAATTTTCATCCCAACCGCGTGCGCACTCTGACACGTGACCGGATGAGCGGACTTTTGCTTAATTATCTGGAACGATTATAAAATAAGACGTTGTGGTATAGGTTGATGTTCCAGTTGTACTCTCCAGGTTCTATCCTAGCTTCCTTAAACCTTGGATTCTGGCCACCGCCACATTGTTGGAGAGGTGGGGAAGGACGTGACAAGTTAGACGTCCATCGGAATCCACTGACGTGGCACTGTTACACCTGCTGTAAATCTGGCAATGACAGACGCCCCACCTGTTCCGAACGCACCGTCGTCAAAAGTTGCTCAAAAACAGACCATGACTGACGTGTCCCAGCCACAACCTCAGCACTAAACCACAGGCCACATGTGCTACGATAGAGCGGGAGCTGTAGATTTACCCAGAGTACAGCTTTTTCGCTAGGGCAAACGCTGAAACAGCAGCGCCGGAGGGTCCCGATTTAAGACGGAGGGGGTGGGGACACCATTAACTTTTCAATCCATTTTTCCCACCAAGGCTACATGCTTAGTGTTAAAATTCCTCAAATAAGGGGAGGAGCGCAGTTCCTAGGTGCCCCCCCGCCAATTCCGCTGTCTATGCTCTGAAATGAAACAAAAACATGAGCTGCAGGTCGCTAAGTCAACGCGACGAAATCTCGGATGAATGTTACATAACTGTTGCTTGATGCGTAGTTACCGTTGTTTAAAACTTCAGTAATCACACAAATAGGTACGGTCCACAAAATAGGTATGTACACACATGCGTGAATATGGTTGTATTTTATCAGCCCTTTAGATTTAGCCATTTCAGTGGTTTTGGAAAAGTATAATGGGATAGTGGGTAACTTTTAAAAGTTCTAATGAAGTAAATACTTCTCAAATACCATGGGTCGAAAACCCAACAACTCGCCAACCAGGGACAGGGATTGCGATAGACCTCCTCCCTTTCAGTATGCAGATACCGGCGCCCCACAATAGGTTTTCCGCCCAAAAGGCATCCTCGTGGTCCAGATGGTGCCCCAGCTAATTAATTTCTCTATACCTATCAAAGCTGAAAGTATTCTACCCAAAGTGTTGTTAACATCCTTGTGAATCCCGAAACTTATACTCCCTTCCCTGCATAGTAAATTCCTCACAAGCGTTTTTGCTGAAGAATTTCATACATAGGCCATGTGTTCCGGTTGCCCATTGAAACCCTTTGAAATATATCTCTCGAGCTTAAAAACCTCCTCCAAATATACAACCTGGACGTGATTTTCAGGAACATATCCAAAGTATGTAATCTGCGGTCATTTGAAGCCGTTACTCAAGAAAAAATGTGCATGAACTCGTAGATTAGGTGATAGTAACCGGCGCTCTCCATAGATGGCGCTGGCAGCAATCGCAGTTTTTGCGGCACAAACACATGAATAACGGCGTAAGTGTTGGAGATAGCGCCTCAAAAGTGACAAGAATGGTTAAACCTCACACGGGAAACACGAAAATTGTACTCTGAAGAACATCCAGGTGTTTCTTCATCTTCAAACTGGTGTAAAGGGAAAGTGGCACATTGGTCGAATCCAGGAATTTGGTGTGTGTGTGTGTTGGGGTTCAGGGCGCCTCAGCGACTAGGCTGTGTCGCGCCCATCGTTATAGTGACTTCTCAGGTGCTTACAATCAGTTCAGTGTTTTAATCTCGCAAATACAACCATCTAGAGTTTAGCCATTTAGAGTCCAGGAGTTTAGTGTAATTAGGGGTATTTTTAGCCGAAAATCATGAAAACGTCCATGATTTCTCTGAATAATGTATACAATGAGCTCAATATTTTGATTTTTTAAATGCTCCTCTAGGGTGAAAAATAAACCTCTACCTGCGGATGACGTCATGATCTGGCAACCACTACCATATTCAATAGGCCTCAAGGGCTTTAGTTGACCGATTTCTCACCGTGACGCCAGCGCTGTCGTCACACCAGCAGCTGAAAACTACTGTGGCCGCTTGGCTGGGATATAGGGTAAAGTGGTATAATGGCGACCCCCTTAGCTTTTTTCCGTTTACCTCTTGATTACTTCCATTAAGACGTTGCAAATACTTGTTTCGAAGAGAGAACAAATAATTATTAGTTTTCGAAAAGAATTATCAGGTTTGACTGATAAATTTGCTTATATTTGTGATCCAAGTTTTCTTAGGCACTTCAACAAGTGAAAACATGGTAGGGTAATGACGCCCATTTCAAAATTTTCCAACACATTGTTTTGGTGGGGATATCTGTCGGGACTTTTTTGTTTCTTAGTATAGTAAACATATAAAAGTATATTAGTACAGGCCTTTTATAAATCACATACAAAGCCTCTCGAAGTGCTTCCACTTGAACATTCTTCATGTCCCCACTTTGCACACATAACACACTGTAGCCATATTTCGTTCTTCGTAACTACTCCTTCCCCACAAAAATCAGACATCCGTCCCTGCTGCTGTCTTTTTCCGGTTTACAACATCTTGTCTAGGCTGCTTCTGCTGCTTAGGTTGCAGTACACTTTGTACTGGTTTTGCTACTGGCTGTTTGCTAGATGAAGCTGTAGCGGAGTGGCAGACGCCGGTCCCACTCATGATCTGACTCTTTGCGGGAGAGCGGGTCAGGATTATGGACCTCTGCCTTTTTGGACAACGTCCGGCGGTTTTGACTTTCAGGATCTCATCGATCACGTTGGCCACAGAACCCATCGCTTGCTGATCCACAGTCAGAGTAGGGCAATGGCGCCCACCCGGGCGTCAATCTACCACTTGTTCCTGCGTTGCCTTGGCAACGAACAGACCGCTTCCAAAGCGTTGTCTCAAATATGGTGGCGATGGATTTGCGAGGAACAATGTATTTTCAATTTAGAAGATGAAAACTAGGCTCTTACCGAAGTTCAGTCCGAAATTATGGTAAAATAAAGTATTATAAAAATTATTTCAATGCAAACAGACAGCTATCAACGCCTACCATAGAAAAAAGGACAGAAAACTACGGAGCTCTTACATTCTCTCCAACGCACACCTGGTCACCACCGGAAAGGGCAATCAGCTGATCGTCTGTCGCCAGCCATATTCCCAGGATAGCACTGGGCGGCGTTACCCAACCGGGAGTGGTTTACCCATTTTACCCTATTTAGGGTACATTTCAGGTAGGTTTTTAGCTTTTCTCCACGGAAATTTTGAGTTTCAAGATAAATGATAAACTGTTGCACCACCCTTAGATTTTAATCGATTTCTATAAAAATGCTCCAGTCGCCTAGACATGAACCAAATAACTATATTTTTGGTAACCTAAGCAACATAACAACTTAACCCTCGCCCCACCGGGGGCCATCAATGGCCCCCCTAAGGTTTTTCCGGGATAACAGAAAAACGACGAGGCGCCGCACCGCGGTTGAGGGCTCTACCTCTCACTGCATCATTTTCACATTATCCCTGACATTTTTTACCCCGGGGTCACCCAAGGTCAGGTCACCAGACGAGGTCAACCAAGGTCACCTCCTTTCAACTTTAGAGCTCTGTAAGAGCTACATTTCAAAGTCGATCAATTTGAAACTTCCTACACTTCATGACCCCTCCAGGGTCTACAAGGTGTATATCCGGGATTTTTCGATTTCGTGCCCTGAGGTCAGGTCACGAGGCGACCTCTCCCATTGGAAAAGCATGGGGAAAAGCTGTTTCATGATATAAAAGCCACAAAAATGATTGCAAATACTCAGACTGCTCAGAACAGCGTTTTTGGACACCCTTTCACGGATCCCAGGGGTCATATTTGCCCTTTGACTATTCCAAGGTCATCCAAGGTCACCAGAGGTCAAAAACAGTATTTTGACAATAACTTTTGACCTAATTAAGCTAGAGCGGTGAAACAAAACACCATCGTGTTTGTCTTGTCACTGGCTTTCACTTGATATATGGCAAGGTCACTTTCTGACCTTTCATCACCTCAGGTCATATTAGGTCACGAGGTGACCTCTGGAGGTCAAACCACTGGCGGGAGGTCTTTACCTTCCACATAGCGGAAAAAGTACTGGCAATTTGCTATCAAATGTACCTTACCAGGCCTCAATAGCTCTAATGACATAAAAGTTATGCCCAGTTTGCTTAATCATTGCATATTTGAGTGAAAATAGCCGATTTTGACCTAATTTGACCTCTGGAGGTCAAACCATTGACCTGAGCACTAAAACATGTGAAGTAATTTCTTACTGAATTCACGCGAGCTTTCTATTGCACTTTGCAGATTTGCGCTAACGCCCATATTTTCGGAGTTAGAGGGGGTTGTCGATGGCCCCCGGTGGGGCGAAGGTGGCGCCGGACCCCCGGTGGGGCGTGGGTTAAGCCAAATATGAAATGGTCTAGTGACAATAAATCAGGTGGGATTCTAGCCGGAGGGATCGCTGCAGCCACGGGCGCATGTGCTCACAGTCCCCAGGTAGAATAAAGACTAGGACAAGGATCACCGGTAAAATGAGTCACCAAATCGTACAAACCTCTCACATATTAAGCAAAATATTATGCTGGTGAACATGCTCAATTCTTCGGTTTCGTATTCATTTTGCCTTCAATCTGATATATTTTATTCTTTGTGCTCCTCCTTACCGGTGCCAGTAGAATTCCAAATTTTAGTTTTGTTCACTTCTTCCAGTTTTCTCTTTTTTATCTCTGGTCCTGATGTTTTCTTGGATTCACAAACCATTTTGTTTATTTCTCTTCTTAACCCTCGGCCCGGTGATGGGGTGTTTAATCCTCCCTGAGGTTTTTTTCCGGCAGAACAAAGCAACGGCCGCGTGAAGCGCCGCCGTACTTAACACACCTCATTTTTAATCGATTCCGCAACTTTTCATAAAACTTAAGGTTGGATCATCTCAGGTCAGGTCACCAGTGCAGGTCAAGTGCCCTCACCTCAAAAAATGTTTAAGATGGCATAAGTAAAAATGGATGGATATATCGGATTAAAACTCATACCACAAATGGCCCCACCAAGTGCTACAACAATATTCCGGGATTTTCATATTGATGACCTAGGGTCAGGTATAGATCATGACCTCTCCATTACAAATACATGGGAAAACAGGAAATGACCTGTATTTGTGTAGATACATCTGGGAATACCTTCGTATTCTCTGAACCGTAGTATCCTGGGGACCCCTTTCCAGGCTTATGTTGCAATGTTTGACCTATGACCTCTGAGAGTTCGTCTGGGGCTACTTAAACAGTTTTCAGACTTGGGTAAATAACTTTGCAGGAAATGATGATACGGGTTTTATTTTGATACAATTATGTTTGGATTGTTATTGCAAGTCGATTGATATTCATATTGACTATGCTAGGTTACAAAGTGACCTTGACCTGAGCTTAGGTCAGGTCATTATGTTGCGACTGAGTATAGTCATATTATACATCATTCGATTTGCCGTTAACGAGATAAAGCGAATGGTGCCTAAAAATGATTCTAACCACGCACTGTTAGTCGCTAGAGTCCGGAAACTCTTTTCTAACTTGCCACCTTCTTTGACCGGTTACGGCCTGAATATTGACCTCAGCCCAAAAAATGACTGATGTAATTTCTTCATGAATTTGTATGGGCTTTCCAAGAGTGTTCGAGTTTTTTCGCTATCCCGCATAGGAGCCGAGTTCGAGAGCGGGGGGTTGAAAACCCCCACCAGGTCGAGGGCGGCTCGGATGCCCACCAGGGCGGGTGTTAACACTTTCACTGGAGGGGGTCTGACTCTAACGCGCACTGGAGGGGGCCTGACAGGCCACCGCTAAGATGCCAGAAACTAAGAGGTACAGAAAAGCGCCGGTTTGGGTGGGTGGGGTTATGGTGCTCTACATCATAGTCAATTTTCATTGAGCTAGGTCAATACTTTAAAAGTCAAATTGGTCATAAAGGTCAAATATTGGTCGTGCTGGGGACCTATTGGGAAATGCCGTGGTTATGCGGGAAAAAGACGGGAATAAGCTGAAGACGATCCAGGGTTATAGGGGGACGGTCGCAAAGACTCTTTTCTATCATTTTGGGCTCAATGTCATTCAAGGTCATTGGCCTAAGAGGTATAACCGTATACCGTATATACCGTATAACTCTATAATGAACACTATAACAAGCACTATGGAAACTGTTCGGCAGGATATGAGGACTGACCTTTACCCATGACCTTTGATCTGGATCTTCACATTGAGTTACCTGAACTATGACGTCATACCATAAATACGTCAGACCGGCTAGCGCCATTTGACGAGCAGCACTAGAGTAAATTACCTTGAAAGTACTGATATGACCTTGACCTGTGACCTTTGACTTGACCTTCATGTAAGGTGACCTTGGCATATAATCCCAGTTATATGACGTTATGTCCTCACCTGTCGAATAAAAACGTATACCATATAATGAGCCAACGAGTACAACAAACATATATTTCGGTAATTTTCATATCGATAACCTAGAGTCAGTTACAGATCATGACCTTTCCATTGAAAATGCATGGGGAAAACGGAAATTGGCCGAAAAATCGCACTTTTTCTGTGCATAACTCTTTGAACACCTTCGTATTCTCCAAATCATAGTATCCTAGAACCCTTTATAGGTTCATGCTGCAAGTTTGAACCTGTGACCTCTGAGAGGTCATCTGGGGCTACTTAATACGCACCCTGTTGGGGGAGGCGAAATTCGCCCAACTCTTGGTTTTCCCCAGATAACGCAAAAACGAAGAAGCGCAGAGCAACGAAACTTACAGTACCTTACCCCTGATCAATTTTACGCATCTGACCAGTTTTATAGGTCAGGTCAAGGAGCTATCCAAGGTCAAGCGACCCAAGCTCAAAACCTAAAATCACGAGTTTGAGGCGGTGCCTAAGGAACATCTGCCGACCGATCAGTTTGAAACGTTCACAATATGATAGGCCATTAGGGTCTACAAATCTGCTATCTCGGAATTTTGATATTTTTGACCTAAGGTGGGGTCAATTTTTTCGTCACCCCATTATAAGTCTATAATGAAAAATTGAAAGGGCTCGTTTTCAGTAAATACTGGATGCATAAAGCTGAAAATCCTCACACCGTGTATTCTTACCACGATCTTGACCATAAAGTTGAGTTTTCGACCATCTGACTTCTGTGACCCTGACCTAGCTCGAGTTCAGGTCATTTTTACAATTTGACCTAGCAAGGTCACATTATACATAATTTGATTTGCCACAATGAGAGTACTCCAATGATGCATAAATATTTGCTCTAGCTTTGCTGAGTAAATATCTGGAGGTGGAAACGTACACTGCCCTGCTGTAAGCCTATGGAACCTTCTTTGATCTATGCTGACCTCAATATTGACCTGACATCTAAATATTTCCTATAATTTCACTTCTTCTGTTCAAGAGCTTTCCAACGCCGTCCATAATTTTTCTTTAGCTTTCCTGGTAAATGAGATACGGAGGGGGGGCCGAAATGCGCCTCCCCAGCGGGGCGTGTCATGCCGGGGACCCCAGCGGGGCGCGTGTTAAGCAGCCTTTCAGACTTGGGTTATTTGCTGTGCAGGAAGTGAGGATAACGCTTTTATTTTGAAATCATTACTTTTGTATCATTTTTGCAATTCAATTGATTTGCATATTGACCACGCTGGTTAGATGGTAACCTTGACCTGATCTTAGGTTTGGTCGTTTTTATGTTTTGACCTCGTATAGTCATATAATACATCATAGGATTAGCCGTAAAGAGAGGAAGCAAGTAATGCCTAAAATGATTCTAACTCAACCCTGTCAGACGCTAGAGCCCGGAAATTCTCCTCTAACCTTCTACCTTCTTTGACCTGTCATGACCTCAATATTGACCTGAGCCAAAACGTGACCGGTTTAGTTTCTTCATGAATTTGTATGAGCTATCCAACAGCGCTCGCGCTTTTCGCTATCCCGCATAGGAGCCGAGTTCCCGGAGGGTGTTTGAACACCCCCACCAGGGCGAAGGGGGTTCGGAGGCCCACCGGGGTGGGTGTTAAAATAGGATAAGGTGAATAGGAATCGTAAATAGGATCAACGATAAGGGGCATCAATTACGGCGGCGCTTGGCGCCGCCATTTTTGCTACCGCCGAAAAAACCGATTGAGGTGTGTTCAAACACCACCCCCAACGGTAGGTTAATGCCTTGAAAACAGGCCTGCCAACGTTTCCACTGCATTATAAGGGCCAAAAGGGGTCAAATTTTATTTTCACTAAAATGGCCAAATAAATACCACAAAGCCACATTTGAGGCTAAAGCGATCCCTAACGGCTGTCATAAACTCACAGAACAAGGACAGAGCACTCTTGATAACTGTTGAAAACTTATTGTTGACAGTTTGATATTAACAACTTGTTGCACAATTTGTTAGCTCACTATATATTTGATAGAAAGCCAGGAGTGCCCTTCCAATCCCGCGTGGCCATCGAATGATTTTATCCACAGAACCAGAAAATTTGTTAGCATCATCAATTATCTTGGCCGCGCCACTCCCCGCTAACATTTAATATTTGTCCTGCTTTTCCCACTGTGAACCTTTTGCTCTTGAACAGTGACGGATATAAGATATTGGTAAGTGGGGGGGAGAGGTGGAGCCTCAGAGGGCGCTCTTTGCCATCAACTTTTCATCCAAAGGGCGCCTATAGTATTGCATCCTTCGCATCCGGTTTTCGGTGGCCGTCATTTTTGTGGATCATATATTGAACAAAGTTTTATCCCTCCCTCCCACCGTCATAACAGTTTTCCTGCTGCTCTGCTGCTTTTTGGTGTCAGAAAAGCTTATTCAAGAGTAGAAAAGGCCACAAGAATCCATAATTATACAAGGGACAAACCAAAAATAGATGCCGGAAAAATTGCTAAAAAGGTCAGATTTCAGGAAAGGGCCCACCAAAAATCGCAGGGCTACACACAATAAAAGTAGTTGAATTGTTTCGAAATATTTGGCCACAAAATGTCTAACCTGGCAGCCCTGATGCTGCCGCAATGTATTCCAAATGAATAAACTCCGGTCTGCGAACTGGACTAACGCCCCACCGGCGCAGGAGAGCCGCATGACAATGTGCTGAAAACAAACCATATTTCGTTCTTAATGTATCTCTTCATAAGCCTGCAAGTCAGGTTTATCATTATTTTCTTTGAAATAACCAATAAAGAGTACGTGGTCACCCCCGGATTCGAACCGGACCTACCTGATCAAGAGACAGGACCTCTAACCACTAAACCACCGTGCCACACCACTCACCCTCCCACTAGCTGAACGGCTGTGACCCGTCAGGAGGTCACTGGATGGTACAACTCCGCCGAATATGCCGGGCCGCTGACGACGGGTGCTGTGCTTGTCCCGAAAAAGGTACGATATAAAGGTACTTCTAGAAGACGAACCAGGCATTCCTTTGGGCTGAAATTATTTGTATTTTTGAGCTAAAATCCTACGCTAGCACCATGCCAAATTTCTTCCACTTCCATCCATTTTAAGGACTTGAAACCATCGTGAGAAGCAAAGGTGGTCCGAGAAATTTAGCAAATGTAATACATTTTGGACTAATTACTCGAAAGCCATTAGAGATAGGTGGGTAGTATAAGTGAGCGAAATGACCGCAAGTAACTTTCCTATTCACCATGTCAGTTCTGAGTTTGTGAGTGACATGAGCTTGGGACCAGGAAGATGCAAATAAAAAGTTTTTTGACTCAATTTCTATTTATGCCTATAAAACAAAGAATTTCACATTCACAATTTCCGTCTCCAAATATTATCAGGCGGAAACAATGTTCTTTCATTATTTGAAATGAAAACTCAAATCGGTCAATTAGATTGTGAGATATTAACCTTGAAATGAAATGAACCAAAATGCAGTCTTCCGGAAGAACTGTAAAAAGTAGGTCAAAATTTTACGTTTTGCACTCAAAACTATGCCTAAGCACTACAAAATTTGCCTAGCTACCCCTAGGTAACTGCCTTTCAGCTAACTGAGGCCTATCTTCTGACATTTCGAGCGCACAAGTCGGCCATCAACTTTTAGCAGGTTTTTTGCTCGCGTGAGAAATGCCGCGTTTTCGCGCAATAAATATCGTCCGATCAGCTCAATTTTTCCCCTAGCTGGCCCTTGTTATCCATTGAAAAGGACATAAATTTCAAGCTCGTAGCTTAAGAAGTAAAGATTAGAAAAATATAAAACAGAAAAAGTTTGAGCCAAAATTTATCAAAAATTATTTTGGATTTAACTCGGGGCTTCAGTTTGGGTGTCTGGAGCAGAAGGGCTATCACCGTACAAAATTTCAGAGCTCTGACATCAATTCTCAGGACTGACAGACGCCAACAACAACAACAACCTCGGCCTGCGGCCTCGGCAGGTGCCGCTCCGGCGCAGGAGAAGCCGGTGACAATGTACGTTAGGCAAACAGTTCGATTGACAGGCGAGTGTTTTCAGCAGTATGATACTTATACCAACGCAATTTCCGGACTTTAGGTCTTGTGTTCTCATTATGACTCCATTCAATCCCCTTTGTAAGCCCATGTTTTCCTGAATTAGCATGTCTCTGCACACTGCGCCACGTTTGCCCTCTGTTCATGTCATCAAATAAATAAACACACGTATAATAGTTGTATTGTAAAGTAAACACTGGGCATGACAAGAAGAAAGGAGATACAATACAAAACATGATGGGTTTGCCGACCGTATTTCACCTATACCTGCAGATTTTCACCCAATTCAGCCAATTTGTTAACGAGTTAGCTTCGGTTACCCTAAGTCCCAGTCCGCATGCGCAGTAACGTCTGCAGTGAATGAGAGCAAAGGTACTGTTATAGTTGACTGAAGCATGTTAACATGCCGTTTGTTTGTCTCCTGGCCTAAATGATCCCTTATAGCCTATTATTCCCTAGACCTACTGCACATGCGCATAATAGTGCAGCGTCATAATGCCATCAATTAGGATTAGCAGATGATATTCTGCTTTTACTCGCAAAAATTTGAGCGAAATCGGTCTATTGGCTCCCGAGATAGCCTCCATGACCATAAGTTCTAATGCACATGCGCACTGACCTTTGTTGTTACCAAGGGTGACAAAACATTCGTGCTTAATTTAACCACGTTGGCTTTCCCTCTGTTCAGGTCCTCCTCTGAAATATTCTCGCCTTTCAGGCTTATCTTCATTATTTCTTCTGCGCATGCGCAGCGCAGTGCAGCTTCAATGACATATTTGCTTACATTTCGTGCTATTCTTTTAATCACAAAATTTCCAAAAAAATCGCCCCTTAGGTTGCCGAGATAGCCTCTGTTACCATTTAAATCCAGTGCGCATGCGCAGTGACCTGTTGTTGACCTGAATATCACATTCGAAATCTGCATGGTCGATTGCCTCTCATTGGTATTGTTCAGTAATTTGGTACGGAGTGCAACGAAATCTTCAATCTTTCATATGCTTATATACATATATGGTGGCTATTCAAATGGTGGTAGAAACAATGGGCGGAGCTAGGGGCTGAACGCCCCCCCACCCAATGTCAGAATATCTATGGTTAATACAAACACAGAAGCTGTTCCGAGGCAATGGCGGGGAAGTCTCCAGTCCCGTACCAGCCCCCATCCTCACTGCTCCCCCGTCCGAAATGTCTCCCATTAGCTATCTCAGCACGCCTCTGGACCCTGCTACCGTTCCCTAGATGCCTGAGGGCATTACTGCTCACTTCTTCGGATCTCTAAACACGCTCGGCACCCTCTGCCCTCTAGTCAGGTTCCCGTCCGCCCCGACCGGCCAGCCACCTGCTGTATGCACTCGGATAGAAATGTTATGCCTTTCTTGCACGCATTTACCAGCTGCAGCCTACTGTCGCAGCACAGAAGGTCCATGCAAGAAGAGCAGAATGACGTCACTACTGCTGCGGGAAAAACGGGACCGAAGTATTTTGCCCTTCAGTGGCGAACTAATCGTCGGAGCGTCATGAAACAAAAACAGCAGAGGTCATAATTTCCCATACTACAAGTATAGAGAGAGCCATATATCTCAGTTGAGTATAAAAACACTTTATCACGTGATGAATCTATTACAACCTATGAAGACGGCATCAAATTCAGTCTTTATCATCATATAGCTCAAAATCTATGGGAGACGCGCGGGTATAGTCAGGCAGACGGTTGTAGATCTTGAGCCGGGCTTTTTTTGGTACCAATTTCGAAAAGAAAATTTGGAAATATATAGTCATAAATTCCCAAAAAACAAAAAAAAATTGTATTTTTGCACAAAAATATTTCCCATTAGCTCAGAAATTTGAGTTTAGAATATGTTGTTGTAATGACAATACCCATCTCAACAAAAAACTGCGTTCAAAAATATCCAGAATTTTGAAAGTTATATGGTATTAAAGTTTTAGGCCATAATTGCAATGTTTTGGAAAAAGGGCCAAAACTGACCTTTAAAATTATGCTTTTGGTTCAGTTTTGTGTCTATGCAGTAATACACAGTCCATTCTGTCTGTAAAAATCCAGTTTGTAACACCTAGCAACATATATTCAGATATTTTGAACTTATAACTTTGGTAATGCATTTCACTACAAGTTGGAAGTAAAAGTTTCAAAAAATTATTTTGGATGTATAAATTTGGATTTTTTGCTTCAAACTTTGAGCAACAACTGGTAATTTATTGTGTGTAAAAGAGTGTAAGTTTGAGAGCTGTAGACTGAGAATAGAAAAATAAAAAATAAAACTTTAGAAAAATATAATCCAAAATTTTGGGAAATTTTTGCAAAATTCTAAAATCTGCAGCCATCGGAATTTTTATGGGTTCCTGCCTTTCATCCCTACAAGTTTCAAGTATCTGATACCAGTCCTCAGAACAGACAACAACTACTACTACCTCGGCCTGCGGCCTCGGCAGGTGCCGCTCTGGCGCAGGAGAAGCCGGTGACAATGTACGTTAGCCAAACAGTTCGATTAACAGGCGAGTTTTTTTCAGCAGTTTGATACTTATAACAACGCAATAATGGAGTTTTAGGTTTTTTGTTCTCATTATGGCTCCATTCAATCCCTGTCTAGGCCCATGTTTTCCTACATTAGCATGTCTCTGCTTACTGCACCACGCTTGCCCTCTGTTTATGTCATCAAATAAATAAACACACGCATAATGTTTGTTTTGTTAAGCAATAACTGGGCATGACTAGAAGAAAGGAGATACAATATAAAATATGATGGGTTTTCCGACGGTATTTCACCTATACCTGCAGATTTTCACCCAATTCAGCCTATTTGTTACCGAGTTATGCCCCAGCTCGAGACCTCAGCCCCACCACCGAACTGATGTCCTGGATCCGCCTATTCTCGAGCTCCTTACCCCACCCCCTTACATATGTCCTGGATCTGCCTATGCTCGAACTCCGTAGCCCCACCTCTATACTGCCTTGGATCCGCCTATGCTTGAAATCCTTAGCCCCTACCCCGTACTGATGTCCTGGATCCGCCTATGCTCGAACTCTTTAGCCCCTACCCCCGTGCTGATGTTCTGGATCCACTTATGCTCGAGCTCCCTAGCCCCACACCCGTAACGACCCCACCTCCGTGCCCCCCCCGAAACGACATAGGCGGATCCAAGTGGGAAAGGGGACAGGTGCCCCCCAAAGAATCTTAGCGCCCCCTGAAATTGTCCCGGAAACCCCTGGAAAGTTCGTTGGCACCCCCTGAAATGTGATTTTTCCCGAGATGCAGGTATCAGAGCCTACTGATAGGATTTAGCGCCTACTTGATAGAATTTTCCGGCCAAAAGTGGCGTCCCTGGGGTAGATAGCTCCCACCAGGAAGTTTCCCCTTCCACCTCGCCCCCGATAGGCAATCCTGGATCCGCGTATGGGAAGCGACATTTCAGGGAGCGTCATCGACCTTGAGAGGCGTGTCTTTACAATTTCAGAGGGCGCCGATGGTCGATTGGGGGTTGGGGAGGGGGATGGGGGAGAAGGGTGGGGAGGGGCACCTAGCCTTCCTATTCCCTGGATCCACCCATGGTCCAAAAAACAGAAACATAATACTCTTATTGTAAACTCGGACTTTTATGGTACTCTAATTACTTGTGATGCATTATGGGTAGTATTTGGTACTTTTTTACCAGACCATAACCACATAAATATAAACAGAAACGGCCGCTCCGATCGCCGGCAGTTGCCGCGGCGTGGACGCAGAGTTGACGCGTGGTGATGTGCTACAACGATGCGTGGAGAAACGGCATGTTAGTAAAGGTAAGTTGGTGGTTCATTGATATCTATGCAAGTGGAATGTCGACATATGTCTCTTACCTAGCTGCACGCAAAATTTCATTTCCCTCCAAAGACTCTAACCACCCTAAACCCCGGTGTGAAGCAAAAATGAACCGATAAAATTACCACTTTGAAATGTATTTTACGGCTGTTAGCGCGGAAGCCGTAAGAGATAAGTGGGGGTATGAGTCAGAAAAATGACGGCAACAAAGTTTTCTATCCAGCCGTGTTAAGTTCAATACCGTAGCTATCATGGTCTGGAAACCAGGGGCTGAGAATAAAAATTTTAAAAACTTATATTTTATTTTTGCCTATAAAATAAAAAAGTTTCAGTCTGAAATTTTTATCTCTAAATATATAATAAAGAAGGCTATTCTCTTTTATTATCTGAAATGGGAACTAATTTATCTTAATTAGATCGGAAGATATAAGGGTTTGACTGATATTTTGGGAAATGCAGACCTTCGCAGAATGGGCCAAAAAGAACCCTTAAATTTCCGTTTTTGTTTTGTTTCTGTGTTTGTGCAGTACTGCACAAACCGGCCTTTAAATTGGTATTTGACTCAGAACCTGAACTAGTGTAGCTTCAGATATTTCGAGCCTGTAGTTTAGACTATGAGTTTTATTCCAAATTTAGGGTGCAAAGTTTAAAAGCTAATTTTTTTTTCTTGCAGACAGACATCTATGTATTTTTCAGGCTCACACATTCGACATATACAGTTTAATACGATTGGTACAAAGGTACTTTTTTCTCCATTCATTAACAGTATAGATGGCATTGCGCGTCATCAACACCTGATCTAGCCACTAAAGGTTGTTGTGCAATTGAACTGCATGTCCCTGATCGCGATAGCTACATACATCCTTCGCATATCCATATCATCCAAGCGGGAGATCAAAACCAAAAAGCTATTCCTTGATAAACCATCATCATAGGCTGAAAAACTGGCATGCATAAGTAAGGCAGAGACAATCAGCTTCTAATTGAACAAGGCACACATACAATTCGCTTCAAAACAGTTATATATCGCATGCCTATAATTTTCTACCATTACCATCCCATCTCTTCTCATCTCAACTTTCAAAGTTCCTCACACGGAGAGACGGCACTCACAGACAGATCGACAGCTTATGGAAGACAGTGATTGTCCATTCAGTTGATTGAGCCGGCTATGGTGTGAGTGGAACAGTGAGTGAAAGAGAGAGTTAGTAAGTGAGTGGGCGAGTGAGTGAGTGAATTAGTGCATGTGTTCCTGCGCGAGTGCGAAAATGCAGGCATGGTGGTGTTCCTGTGTGTCGTTGCGTCTAACGGTATAGATGTGTAGGTAATTTGCGTGACCAGACGTGTTTGAAAGGATAAGCTTGTTTTTGGAAGTTAAGTGTTTCCTCGCGTCAAGCTTTCGTATATATCTAGCCATTGTTTAGCAAATTTTTCCTCCTGCCCTCTTATTTTTGATACATATTTTTCTACTGTAAGATATTCCTTGATATGCAGGCTCAAATTTGCGCAAGTCAAACGCTCGTGGTGTTCTCGATTTTTCCAAATGAATTGTTTTGAAAGCATAATGACATTGTTAGCCTGTTTTGTTTTTTCCTCACAGTGCAAATCAACTCCCAGAAACACGTCCTGACATGATATATCGTTACGTAGGCCGAGTAAAGTTTTAACTTTGTTCCACAGGAATCTAACCGAAGGGCAGTGCCAAAACTTATGTTGGATTGTTTCAGAATAGATCGGGCAGACCTTACATTTATCGCTGTCGGCTATTCCATAGATATATAACAGTCTGTTTGTTGGGAGAATCCTCTTAATAGACTGGTATTGCAACCATTTTAGATTAACGTCATCTGTTGACATATGTAGCCTTTCATAAACTTTTGGCCACTGGATCGGTTGGGGCGCGTGGAGTTCATTTTCCCATTTGCCGTGGCATTTTTCATTTGTTGGTATAAAATCGCTCTCTACCAGTTTAATGTAAGCCCATTTAGCTATTTTTGGTGTTGACTTAAGAATTTCAAAACACTCCACGTCTTCAAATCCTCGTGGTCTGTCTATTTGAACTTGCTCTTTCCACCGTTAAGGGATCGAGCGCAATAATGTAAGGGCAGTCATTGGGTGAAGGCTATATTTAAGTGCTACCTGATCTGCAGTAAAAAAAGTCCTTTCTGTTATATCATATAAATCCCTAATTCGTATTACTCCTTTCAATATTATGTGTTGCATTCTTAATGTACTATTTCGCTCTAAGTTTATATGCCTATGTGTCCAAAGAACCTGATTGAGAATTTGAGCGCCATTATTTTCATCGTTATCCTTTACCTTCATCCAAACCAAACAAGCTTCCACCCAGAAGCGGCTTTTAATCCGTTTCTTCAACAGCTTCTCGTTGCCACTGCAATGAAAGACAGAGGTTTCGGGGTCGAAAGACAGATTCTTTTTCATTATATCTTTCCATTTCGCCTTGTTTTCATTATCAAGGTATTTTTTCACCCACATGATTTTAAGACTTCTAGATTTGGCCATTATGTCTGGAACAAGCAGACCTCCTTGCTTGTATTTCGATTTTAAAGTCGCCCTCTTGATCCTGTCTTTTTTGTTCCCCCAGACAAATCTAAAAATCACACTTTCCACCTTCTTCGCAAACTCCCGATCTGGTGATGGGAGCACGGTCATAAGATACACCAGCTGCGAAAGCATTTCTGACTTAACAAGATGGATTTTTCCAAATGGCGTCAGACCTCTCCCGTTCCAAGGTGTTAGACGATTCTTCATGTTCATGAACTTATTTTCATAATTCAATTTAACCATGTTGATGTCTGGGTCGTTTGATATTTTTACACCCAATATTTCTAACGTATTTCCCGGCCAATGAATTTCTAAATTCGGGCATATTGGTTGTTTGTTTGGAGCCCCCTTACCCACCCAGAGTGCCTGCGACTTCTTAACATTGAGTTCTAAGCCAGATACTGAAGCGAATTCGGCAAAGACATTCAGACAGCCTGTCAGTGACTCTGAACTGCCATCCATGAAAACGGTGACGTCATCAGCGTACGCGGAAAGTTTTATTTCTGTACGATTAATTACAACACCTTTTACTTCATTACACCTTCTCATACGTTCTAGTAAGGGCTCAAAACACAGCAAAAATAGTAGACAGCTGAGGGGACAACCTTGTCTTAGACCTCGCTCGATTTTATATGTTTGGGATATTTTTCCATTGATAAGAACCGATGCAGTTACCGGAGAAATATCTTTACTATAAAGTATGTGAATCCAGCGCTTGAAATTATCACCAAAACCATACGCTGATAATATTTGTTTCATAAATTTCCACGCCACGCTATCATAAGCATTTTTTACGTCGCAAGCCAAAATCAATGCCGAAAGCTCATGCGACTTACAATAATCTATCATGTCCAGTACCAGTCTTACATTTTCTCCTATATATCTTCCCTTCAGGAACCCGGTCTGGTCTTCGTTTACTAGCGACTTGATAACATTCGAAAGGCGGTTGGCTAAACATTTAGTTATGATCTTGTAATAGGTGTTCAACAGGCTAATGGGTCGCATATTTTCAATTTTTCGGGAATCCTTGCCTTTCTTTGGAATAAGAACGGTTATGCTTCGTTTTATGTTCTCGGGTATTGTGCCTTCCTGAAAAATTTCATCACACACCTGCTTCAGCCTATCTTTTAGTTCCGGCCAGAAGAATTTGTAAAATTCCCCAGTAAATCCAGAGGGACCTGGAGCAATGTTGTTTCGAATAGAGAAAACTGCTGTGGAGATTTCGTCTAAATCTAGTGTACGGTCACAATACTGTCTATCGGTTGGGGAGAGCTTTCGAAGACCCTCTGTGAATGACTCTCCTATTTGCTCCACCGTCTGCTCTTTGTATAGTCCTCCAAAAAAGTATTTCCCTTCCCTTAACATAACATCAGTATCGTGTGTCGTGTCCTGCCCTTCATCTCCCCCTTCCCCTATAAAAAGGCAATGGCAAATAGGTCTGACTTTATTTCGTTTTGGGAAGTCATGAAAATATTTACTTCCAGTTTCGGCCAGATAACGCCAACGTACCTTAGCACTGAACATACCTTTACTGGTTAAATCTGTTATAAAACTTTCCCTTTGTTTAATCAATGATTTTAGTCTGGTGCTATTGGGACTTACATCTTTTTGCAAAGCCGATATTTCAGTCTCCATACTGCTCAAGATCGATTCCATCCTACGCTTCTTATTGGAACTATATTTTATTATTTCGCCTCTTAGTACGCAAAGAAGAGTTTCAAAAAGCAGAGTATGGGACGTGGTCCTCTGGTTGTCCTGTATGATCTGTGGAATTTTTTGGCGAACCATGGTAACAAACTTCTCATCTTTAAGGAGCGAGTTATTAAACTTCCAGTAGGATTTTCTGATCTCTATTGTTGGCAAATTTAAAGATAACGTAATCATTTTATGATCTGATGCGTATCCATCTCTGATTTCCGCTACGGGTCTGGTTGTTGAAGATAATACGTCTCGGCTAACTACAAAGAAGTCTATGCGGGATTTGGACGGAGGGTTGGATTTGATGTACGTATATTCTTTTGCTAGCGGATTCAATTCCCTCCAGATATCAATAAGATATTTTTCCTCCATAAAACGTGCCAATGTTTCCTTACACTTGTCATTGTTTGCTATTCGCTTTGCTGTGCTCTGTCGATCTTTTGCTGTATTTAGACACAAATTGAAATCTCCACCGATTAATACCGTGGGGTTTTCATATTCGCCGATTTTACAAAGAAAGTACTCTATCGACCGCGGATTATCACAGTTTGGACCATAATAATTGCCAAGTGTAATGGTTCGTCCACTAAACTGAAGCTCAAGCGTCAGGAAGCGGCCGTCATCATCAGCATACACGTTTTCTACTTTCATGCCCGAATTTGGTTTGATCAAAATTCCAACACCTCTAGAGAGATTATCGCCGTGGGCAAAAAATGCCAAGCCCCCCCATTCCGCTATCCATTTCCTTTCATCGCTCGCCAACGAATGTGTCTCTTGTATGAGGATAATATCAAAACGTAGCTGCTTAAACCACGTGAAAAGCTTCCGGCGTTTCGGGACGCCGCTAGAAGACTGATACCGGATTCCGTTACAATTCAATGAAGCTATATGCAGTTTTGATTCAAACTGGGTATGTTTATTCATATATTAAGTACAGGAAGAGCGGCGAGATCAACTTGCTCTGATGTACCGGATGAACTCTGGCAAGGTTTCGGTTAAGCACTTGTAGTGTCAGCGACAACGCATTCAAAAGAGGTACCACTTGACTCGGTTCTAATAAATCAAAGCGAGGAAACACTTCCATATTGAGATGGTGTGAGGTCCTGCGAAAGGTGTGGTATGCCCTGAATTTTCTTCTACGTAGCACTAAGGGCAAGTGGCGCAAGTCTGAGACTTAAATGTGGAGTGGAGTGGAGCCTTAAATTTATAACTTTTTCTTTCAAACTTTTTGTGTGAACTAAAAATTTCCCTGATGTAAAAGGGTGCAAGTTTGAAGAGTCTAGATGAATTAGCAAAAAAAGAAAAATAAAAGTTAAGAATCACATAATGCAAAATCCTGGGCAAAATATTGAAAATTTCGAAAATTGACAACCGTGCTGCTTATTCATTTGGAAGTGCCTTCTATCCACAAAAGTTTTAAGTCTCTGATACCAGTGCTCAGAACAGACAACAACAACAACCTCGGCCTGCGGCCTGGGCTAACGCCCCACCGGCGCAGGAGAGCCGCATGACAATGTGCCGAAAGCAAACCATATTTCGTTCTTAATGTATCTCTGCATAAGCCTGTAAGTTCATTTTATCATTCTTTTCTTTGAAATAATCAATAAAGAGTACGTGGCCATCCCCGGATTCGAACCGGACCTACCTGATCAATAGACGGGGCCTCTAACCACTAGACCACCGTGCCACACTACTCAACCTCCCACTAGCTGAACAGCTGTGACCCGTCAGGAGGTCACTGGCTGGTACAACTCCGCCGAATATGCCGGGCCGCTGGCGCCGGGTGCTGTGCTTGTCCCGAAAAGGCACGATATAAAGGTACTTCTAGAAGACGAACCAAGCAGTCCTTTGGGCTGAAATTATTTGTATCGTCGAGCTAGGATCCTAAGCTAGCACCATGTCAAATATCTTCCACTTCCATCCATTTTAAGGACTTGAAACCATGGTGAGAAGCAAAGGTGGCCCGATATATTTAGCATCTTGTAATACATTTTGGACTAATTACTCGAAAGCCATTAGAGATAGGTGGGTAGTATAAGTGAGCGAAATGATCGCACGTAACTTCCCTATTCAGCCATGTCAGTTCTGAGTTTGTGAGTGACATGAGCTTGGAACCAGGAAGATGTAAATAAAAAGTTTTTTGACTCCATTTTTATTTATGCCTATAAAACAAAGAATTTCACATTCAAAATTTCCATCTCCAAATATTATCAGGCGGAAGCAATGTTTCTTTCATTGTTTGAAATGAAAACTTAAATCGGTCAATTAGATTGTGAGATATTAACGTTGAAATGAAATGAACCAAAATTCAGTCTTCCGGAAGAACTGTAAAAAGTAGGTCAAAAATTTGCGTAATGCACTCTAAACTATGCCTAAGCACTACAAAATTTTCCTAGCTACCCCTAGGTAACTGTCTTTCAGCTAACTGAGGCCTGTCTTCTGACATTTCGAGCGCACAAGTCGGCCATCAACTTTTAGCAGGTTTTTTGCTCGCGTGAGAAATGCCGCGTTTTCACCCAATAAATATTGTCGGATCAGCTCAATTTTTTCCCCCTAGCTGGCCCTTGTTATCCTTTGAAAAGGACATAAATTTCAAGTTCGTAGCTTAAGAATTAAAAATTAGAGAAATATAAACAGAAAAAGTTTGAGCCAAAATTTCTCAAAAACTATTTTGGATTTCGACTCGGGGCTTCAGTTTGGGTGTCTGGAGCAGAAGGGCTATCACCCTACAAAATTCCAGAGCTCTGACATCAATTCATAGGCGGGACGGACAACAACAGACAGACCTCGGCCTGCGGCCTCGGCAGGTGCCACTCCGGCGCAGGAGAAGCCGGTGACAATGTACGTTAGGCAAACAGTTCGATTGACAGCCGAGTGTTTTCAGCAGTATGATACATATACTAACGCGATGTTGGGACTTGAGGTCTAATGTTCTCATTCTGACTACATTCAATCCCATGTGTAAGTCCATGTTTTCCTAAACTAACATGTCTCTGCACACTGCGCCACGTTTGTCGTCTGTTCATGTCATCACGTAAATAATCACACGTATAAAGTTTGGTTTGTTAAGCAAAGACTGGCTATGCCCAGGAGAAAGGACATACAATATAAAATATTGTGGGTTTGCCGACCATATTTCACCTATACCTGGAGATCTTCACACAATTCAGCCTACTTATTGCCGAGTTAGCTTCGGTTATCCTAAGTCTCTGTCCGCATGCACAGTAAAGTCTGCAGTGAATGAGAGCGAAGATACCGTTATAATTGACTGAAACATGTTGGTATGTCGTTTGTTTGTCTCCTGGTCTAAACTATCCCTTATAGCCTAATATTCCTTAGAATCCATACTGCGCATGCGCAGCACAATGCAATGTCATAATTCTGTGAATTGGGATTAGCGGATAGTATTCTGCTATTACTCTCAAATTTTTTGCCCAATCGGTCTATTGGCTCCCGAGATAGCCTCCGTGACCATAAGTTCTAATGCGCATGCGCACTTACCTTTCTAGTAAGCAAGGGTGTCAAAACTTTCATACTAGATTTAAGCATGTTTGCTCTCCTCTGTCCATGTCCTCTTCTGAAATATCCTCACCTTTAAGGCTTATTTTTAAGATTTCTACTGCGCATGCGCAGGGATGTGCAGCTTCACTATGACATTATTTGTGGTTTTCACTCCGTGTCATTTTCTTGTTCACAAAATTTAAAAAAATCGACCCGTAGGTTGCCAGGATAGCCTCTGTTACCATTAGTTCCACTGCGCATGCGCAGTGACCTTTCATTGACCTGAAGACCGGATTCAAAATCTGCATGACCGATTTGCTCTCATTGATATTGTTGGACAGTATGGAATAGAGTGCAACGAGATTTATATATTATTTATATGTCTAAATACGATAGCGGATACAAGGGGCGAGGCTAGTGGGCTTAAGTCCCCCCCATGTTAAAATGCCTACAGCTATAGCATAAGCAAAGGATGTTTGGAGGCAATGGCAGAGAGGCTGGAGCTAAAAGGTGAATTCAGGGCAGCGGGGGCATAGGGGGCACGTGCACCCCCTCCTTTGGTCGATCCTCAGCACCCCCTGAAATGGCCGCGGCGCCCTCAAACATTCGATGGCACCCCTGAAATGTCACTTCCTACCCTTTCCCCTAAGATGCAAAAATTGGCGCCCATCGGAAGGATTTTACGTGTCAAAAGTGGCGCTCTATGCTCCGGATTACACCCCTTCCCCTGCAGACGGTGCCTCCTCTATCGGTAATCCTTGATCCGCCTATGCTCAAGCTCCTTAGCCCCACCACCGAACTGATATCCTGGATCCGCTAATGCTCGAACTCCTGAGGCCGATCCCCGTACTGATGTCCTGGATCCGCCTATGCTCGAGCTCCTCAGCCCCACCCCCTTACTGATGTCCTAGATCCGCCTATGCTCGAAATCCGTAGCCCCACCTTCGTACTGTCCTCGATCCGCCTATGCTCGAGCTCCCTAGCCCCACCCCGTACTGATGTCCAGGATCTGCCTATGCTCGAGCTCCTTACCCCACCCCGTACTGATGTCCTGGATCTGCCTATGCTCGAGCTCCTTAGCCCCACCCCCGAACTGATGTCCCGGATCCGGCTATGATCGAGCTCCTTAGGCCCATCCCCGTAATGATGTCCTAGGTCCGCCTATGCTCGAGGTCCTTAGCCCCACCCCTGTACTGATGTCCTGGATCCTCCTATGCTCGAGCTCCTTAGCCCCACCCCGTACTGATGTCCTGGATCCGCCTATGCTCGAGCTCACTAGCCCCACCCCGGTACTGATGTCTTGGATCCACCTATGCTTGAGCTCCTTAGCCCCACCCCCATACTAACGGCCTGGATCCGCCACTGCTTATGAAGTTTATTTAAGCAGGGAGTGCAATAAGTCACGTGCCATGGTATCACCACAAAGAGGTTTATTCGGCTGGGAAAGAAATGGTGTGCAACGGTGGATCCTTTGGCCAGTGTTACCTATGGTTAGAGGATGCATTAACTAGTGGGTAGATAGATAGATAGATGATAAACTTTTATTGGACGGAAACAATATGACAGGTATAACAAATAGATTGACGCAAAAGCCCGAAGGCTTAAGTGGTGGGGCCTCTCTTATCTCTCTCATAAAACACATCACTTTTACCGGACCTATCACACACATACACAGTAAGATTTGGACACACATAAAGAAACAAAACACAACAAACCAAACAAGCAAAGCAGTTCCTGACCACCATTTTGTTTTTTATTCGTCGCAAGTCGCCGCAGCGAGCGGGACCCTACCCCACGGCCGCCACCTGGCCGTCTGACTTTTGTTGTTACCAAGGGTGACAAAACATTCATGCTAACTTTAAGCACGCTTTCCCTCTGTTCAGATCCTCTTCTGAAATATCCTAGCCTTTCAGGCTTATTTTCATAATTTCTTCTGCGCATGCGCAGAGCAGTGCAGCTTCAATGACATTTTTGGCTTATATTTCGTGCTATTCTTTTGTTCACAAAATTTCAAAAAAATCGACCCGTAGGTTGCCGAGATAGCCTCTGTTACCATTAAATCCAGTGCGCATGCGCAGTGACCTTTGTTGACCTGAATACCACATTCGAAATCTGCAAGGTCGTTTGCCTCTCATTGATATTTTTCGGTAATTTGGTACTAAGTGCAACGAAATCTTCAATCTTTCATATGCTAATATACATACATGGTGGCTATTCAAATGGTGGTTGATACAATGGGCGGAGCTAGGGGCTGAACTCCCCCCCCATGTCAGAATATCTATGGTTAATACAAAGACAGAAGCTGTTCCGAGTCAATGGCGGGGAAGGCTCCAGTCCCGTACCAGCCCCCATCCTCACTGCTCCCCCGTCCGAAATGTCTCCCATGAGCTATCTCAGCACGCCTCTGGACCCTGCTACCGTTCCCTAGATGCCTGAGGGCATCACTGCTCACTTCCTCGGATCTCTAAACACGCCTCGGCACCCTCTGCCCTCTAGTCAGGTTCCCGTCCGCCCCGACCGGCTAGCCACCCGCTGTATACACTAGGATAACAATGTTATGCCTTTCTTGCACGCATTTACCGGCTGCAGGCTTATGCCGCAGCACAGAAGGTCCATGCAAGAAGGGCAGAATGACGTCACTACTGCTGCGGGAAAAACAGGACCGAAGTATTTTGCCCCTCAGTGGCGAACTAGTCGTCGGAGCGTCATGAAACAAAAACGGCAGAGCTCATAATTTCCCATACTACAAGTATAGAGAGAGCCATATATCTCAAATGAGTATAAAGGCACTTTATCATGTGATAAATCTATTACAACCTATGAAAACCGCATCAAATTCAGTCTTTATCATCATATAGCTCAAAACCTATGGGAGACGCGCGGGTATGGTCAGGCAGACGATTGTAGAACTTGAGCCGGGCTTTTTTGATATCAATTTGGAAAGAAAATTTGGAAATATATAGTCATAAATTGCCAAAAAAACAAAAAATATTGTATTTTTTGCAAAAAAATATTTCCCACTAACTCAGAGATTTGAGTTTAGAATATGTTGTTGTAATGACAATACCCATCTCAACAAAGAAAACTGCGTTCAAAAATATCCAGAATTTTGAAAGTTATATGGTTTTAAAGTTTTAGACCATAATTGCAATGTTTTGGAAAAAGGGCCCAAACTGAGCTTCAAAACTATGCTTTTGGTTCAGTTTAGTGTCTATGCAGTAATGCACAGTCCATTCTGTCTGTAAAAATCCAGTTTGGAACACCTAGCATCATATCTTCAGATATTTCGAACTTATAACTTTGGTAATGCATTTCACTACAAGTTGGAGGTAAAAGTTTCAAAATATCATTTTAGAAGTACAAATTTAGATTTTTTACTTCAAATTTTGAGCAACAACTAGTAATTAATTTTGTGTAAAAGAGTGTAAGTTTCAGAGCTGTAGACTAAAAATAGAAAAATAGAAAAATAAAAGTTTAGAAAAATTTAATCCAAAATTTTGGAAAAGTTTTTGCAAAATTCGAAAATCTCCAGCCGTCGGGATTTTTTATGGGTTCCTGCCTTTCATCCCTGCAAGTTTCAAGTATCTGATACCAGTCCACAGAACAGACAACAACAACCTCGGCCTGCGGCCTCGGCAGGTGCCGCTCTGGCGCAGGAGAAGCCGGTGACAATGTACGTTAGCCAAACAGTTCGATTGACAGGCGAGTTTTTTTCAGCAGTTTGATACTTATAACAACGCAATGTTGGAGTTTTAGGTTTTGTGTTCTCATTATGGCTCCATTCAATCCCCTGTCTAGGCCCATGTTTTCCTAAATTAGCATGTCTCTGCATACTGCACCACGCCTGCCCTCTGTTCATATCATCAAAGAAATAAACACACGCATAATGTTTGTTTTGTTAAGCAAAGACTGGGCATGACGAGAAGAAAGGAGATACGATATAAAATATGATGGGTTTTCCGACGGTATTTCACCTATACCTGCAGATTTTCACCCAATTCAGCCTATTTGTTACCGAGTTATGCCCCAGCTCGAGACCTCAGCCCCACCACCGAACTGATGTCCTGGATCCGCCTATGCTCGAGCTCCTTACCCCACCCCCTTACATATGTCCTGGATCTGCCTATGCTCAAACTCCGTAGCCCCACCTCTATACTGCCCTGGATCCGCCTATGCTTGAACTCCTTAGCCCCTACCCCTACTGATGTCCTGGATCTGCCTATGCTCGAGCTCCCGAGCCCCACCCACGTACTGATGTCCTGAATCCGCTTATGCTCGAGCTCCTTAGCCCCACACCCGTACTGATGTCCTGGATCCGCTTATGTTTTAACTTCTTAGCCCCTACCTGTTTTAACTCTTTAGCCCCTTGATGTCCTGGATCCGCTTATGCTCGAGCTCCTTAGCCCCACCTCCGTACTGATGTCTTTGATCCGCCTATACTCGAGCCTCTTACCCCAGCCCCGTACTGATGTCCTGGATCCGCCTCTGCTCGAGCTCCTTAGCCCGACACCCATACTGATGTCCTGGATCCGCCTATGCTCGAGCTCCTTAGGCTCACCTCCGTACAGATGTCCTGGATCCGCCTATGCTGGATCACCTTAGCCCAATCCCCGTACCGATATGCTGGATCCGCCTATGCTCAAACTCCTTAGCCTCTACCCCCCGTACTGATATCCTGGCTCCGCTTATGCTCGAGCTCCTTAGCCCCACCCTCGTACTGATATCATGGATCCGCCTATGCTCGAACTCTTTAGCCCCTACCCCCGTGCTGATGTCCTGGATCCGCTTATGCTCGAGATCCTTAACCCCAACCCCGTACTGATGTCCTTGATACGCCTATACTCGAGCCCCTTAGCCCCACCCCCGTACTGATGTCCTGGATTCGCCTCTGTTCGAGCTCCTTAGCCCCACACCCATACTTATGTCCTGGATCCGCCTATGCTCCAGCTCCTTAGCCCCACCCCCGTACTGATGTCCTAGATCCGGCTCTGCTCGAGCTCCTTAGCCCCACACCCATACTGATGTCCTGGATCCGCCTATGCTTGATCTCCTTAGCCCCACCCCCGTACTGATGTCCTGGATCCGCCTCTGCTCGAGCTCCTTAGCCCCACCCCCGTACTGATGTCCTGGATCCGCCTCTGCTCGAGCTTCTTAGCCCCACACCCATACTTATGTCCTGGATCCGCCTATGCTCCAGCTCCTTAGCCTCACCCCCGTGCTGATGTCCTGGATCCCCTTATGCTCGGGCTCCTTAGCCCCACTCCCGTACTGATGTCCTTGATCCGCCTATACTGAGCCCCTTAGCCCCACCCCCGTACTGATGTCCTGGATCCGCCTCTGCTCGAGCTCCTTAGCCCCACCTCTGTATTGCCCTGGAACTGCCTATGCTCAGCCCCGACCCTCTACTAATGTCCTGGATTCGCCTATGCTCGAGCTCCCGAGCCCCACCCCCGTACTGATGTACTGAATCCGCTTATGCTCGAGCTCCTTAGCCCCACACTCGTACTGATATCCTGGATCCGCCTATGCTCGAACTCTTTAGCCCCTACCCCCGTGCTGATGTCCTTGATCCGCCTATACTCGAGCCCCTTAGCCCCACCCCCGTACTGATGTCCTGGATCCGCCTCTGCTCGAGCTCCTTAGCCCCACACCCATACTTATGTCCTGGACCCGCCTATGCTCCAGCTCCTTAGCCCCACCCCCGTACTGATGTCCTGGATCGGCCTCTGCTCGAGCTCTTTAGCCCCACACCCATACTTATGTCCTGGATCCGCCTATGCTCCAGCCCCTTAGCCCCACCCCCGTATTGATGTCCTGGATCCGCTTTACTCGAGCTCCGGAGCCCCACCCCCGCACTGATGTCCTGGATCTGCCTATGCTCGAGCTCCTTAGCCCCACCCCCGTGCTGATGTCCTGGATCCGCCTATGCTCGAAATTCTTTGCCCCACCTCCGTACTGATGTCCTGGATCCGCCTATACCCGAACTCCTTAGCCCCTACCCCCTACTGATGTCCTGGATCCGCCTATGGTCGAGCTCTATACCCCACCCCCTTATTGATGTCCTGGATCCGCCTATGCTCGAACTCCGTAGCCCCACCTCTGTACTGCCCTGGATCCGCCGATGCTTGAACTCCTTAGCCCCTACCCCCTACCGATATCCTGGATCCGCCTATGCTCGAGCTCCCGAGCCCCACCACCGTACTGATGAGCTGAATCCGCTTATGCTCGAGCTCCTTAACACCACCCCCGTACTGATGTCCTGGATCCGCCTATGCTCGAGCTCCTTAGCCCCACCTCCGTGCTGATGTCCTGGATTCGCCTATGCTCGATCTTCTTAGCCCACCCTTGTACTGATGTCCTTGGTCCGCCTATGCTCGAGCTCCTTAACCCCACCCCCGAACTGATGTCCTGGATCCGCCTATGCTGGAGCTCCTTAGCCCCACCCCCTACTGATGTCCTGGATCCGCCTATGCTTGAGCCCCTTAGCCCCACCCCCGTATTGATGTCCTGGATCCGCTTTACTCGAGCTCCGGAGCCCCACCCCTGCACTGATGTCCTGGATATGCCTATGCTCGAGCTCCTTAGCCCCACCCCCGTACTGATGTCCTGGATCCGCCTATGCTCGAAATTCTTTGCCCCACCTCCGTACTGATGTCCTGGATCCGCCTATACCCGAACTCCTTAGCCCCTACCCCCTACTGATGTCCTGGATCCGCCTATGGTCGAGCTCCTTACCCCACCCCCTTATTGATGTCCTGGATCCGCCTATGCTCGAACTCCGTAGCCCTACCTCTGTACTGCCCTGGATCCGCCTATGCTTGAACTCCTTAGCCCCTACCCCCTACCGATGTCCTGGATCCGCCTATGCTCGAGCTCCCGAGCCCCACCACCGTACTGATGAGCTGAATCCGCTTATGCTCGAGCTCCTTAACACCACCCCCGTACTGATGTCCTGGATCCGCCTATGCTCGAGCTCCTTAGCCCCACCTCCGTGCTGATGTCCTGGATTCGCCTATGCTCGATCTTCTTAGCCCACCCTTGTACTGATGTCCTGGGTCCGCCTATGCTCGAGCTCCTTAACCCCACCCCCGAAATGATGTCCTGGATCCGCCTATGCTGGAGCTCCTTAGCCCCACCCACACCTACGGGCTCCTTAGCCCCACCCCTGTATTGATGTCCTGGATCCGCTTATGCTCGAGGTCCCGAGTTCCAACCGGCTCCTGATGTCCTGGATCCGCCTATGCTCGAGCTCCTTAGCCCCACCCCGTACTGATGTCCTGGATCCGCCTATGCTCGAGCTCACTAGCCCCACCCCGGTACTGATGTCTTGGATCCGCCTATGCTCGAGCTCCTTTACCCCCACCCCCATACTAATGGCCTGGATCCGCCACTGCTTATTAAGTTTATTTAAGCAGGGAGTGCAAGGAGTCACGTGTCATGGTATTACCACAAAGAGGTTTATTCGGCTGGGAAAGAAATGGTGTGCAACGGTGGATCCTTTGGCCAGTGCTACCTATGGTTAGAGGATGCATTAACTAGTGGGTAGATAGATAGACAGATGATAAACTTTTATTGGACGGAAACAATATGACAGTTATAACAAATAGATTGACGCAAAAGCCTGAAGGCTTAAGTGGTGGGGCCTCTCTTATCTCTCTCATAAAACACATCACTTTTACCGGACTTATCACACACCTACACAGTAAGATTTGGACACACATAAAGAAACAAAACACAACAAACCAAACAAGCAAACCAGTTCCTGACCACCATTTTGTTTTTTATTCGTCGCAAGTCGCCGCAGCGAGCGGGACCCTACCGCACGGCCGCCACCCGGCCGTCCGACTGATATGAATATCTAATAGACAACGCGCCCGCCGCACGAAAAGAGGAGCCGAAACGAGACAGACTACCCTGCCACCACCGGGCATTCGCGCTGGTCTATAGCATGCGTAGATAGCTATGGTATCTGTCTCGCATAGCAGCTACAAGTGGGCCGCCCGCAGCCACGCTACGGCCGAACGGCGGGGTGAGGTTTCGAGCGGGAAACATACTAGCATTGTGTATTACATTTAATTAAAGGTACACTGTTGTTGCTATGATATGCAACCTGCTGCAATGGCAAGATATGTCTTTGAACTAGCTTTTTGCCGAATTTTATCCACTTCCATCTATATTAACCATTCGGAATCCTGGTGTGAAGCAAACATGAACCGATAAAATTACCACTTCGAAATGTATTTTACGGCTGTTAGCGCGGAAGCCGTAAGAGATAAGTTGGGGGTATGAGTGAGAAAAATGACGGCAACGAAGTTTTCTATCCAGCCGTGTTAAGTTCAATACCGTAGCTATCATGGTCTGGAAACCAGGGGGCTGAGAATAAAAATTTTAAAAACTTATATTTTATTTTTGCCTATAAAATAAAAAAGTTTCAGACTGAAAGTTTTTATCTCTAAATATATAATAAAGGAGGCTATTTTCTTTTATTATCTGAAATGGGAACTAATTTTTATCAATTAGATCGGAAGATAGAAGGGTTTGAATGATATTTTGGGAAATGCAGACCTTCACGGAATGGGCCAAAAAGGACCCTTAAATTTCCGTTTTTGTTTTGTTTCTGTGTTTGTGCAGTACTGCACAAACCGAACTTTAAGTTGATATTTGACTCAGAACCTGAACTGCTGTAGCTTCAGATATTTCGAGCCTGTAGTTTAGACCATGAGTTTTATGCCAAATTTAGGGTGCAAAGTTTAAAAGCTAATTTAGAGCCCTAAATATAAAGCGTTTTCTTTCCAACTTCTTGTGTGAACTACAAATTTCCGTGATGTAAAAGGGTGCAAGTTTGAAGAGTCTAGATGAATTAGCAAAAAATAGAAAAATAAAAGTTTAAAATCACATAGTGCAAAATTCTGGCCAAAATTTTGAAAATTTTGAAAATTGACAACCGTGGTGCTTATTCATTTGGAAGTGCCTTCTATCCACAAAAGTTTTAGGTCTCTGATACCAGCGCTCAGAACAGACAACAACAACAACAACCTCGGCCTGCGGCCTCGGCAGGTGCCGCTCTGGCGCAGGAGAAGCCGGTGACAATGTACGTTAGCCAAACAGTTCGATTGACAGGCGAGTTTTTTCAGCAGTTTGATACTTATAACAAAGCAATGTTGGAGTTTTAGGTTTTGTGTTCTCATTATGGCTCCATTCAATCCCCTGTCTAGGCCCATGTTTTCATAAATTAGCATGTCTCTGCATACTGCACCACGCTTGCCCTCTGTTCATGTCATCAAATAAATAAACACACGCATAATGTTTGTTTTGTTAAGCAAAGACCGGGCATGACGAGAAGAAAGGAGATACAATATAAAATATGATGGGTTTTCCGACGGTATTTCACCTATACCTGCAGATTTTCACCCAATTCAGCCTATTTGTTACCGAGTTATGCCCCAGCTCGAGACTTCAGCCCCACCACCGAACTGATGTCCTGGATCCGCCTATGCTCGAGCTCCTTACCCCACCCCCTTACATATGTCCTGGATCTGCCTATGCTCGAACTCCGTAACCCCACCTCTATACTGCCCTGGATCCGCCTATGCTTGAACTCCTTAGCCCCTACCCCTACTGATGTCCTGGATCCGCCTATGCTCGAGCTCCCGAGCCCCACCCACGTACTGATGTCCTAAATCCACTTATGCTCGAGCTCCTTAGCCCCACCCCCGTACTGATGTCCTGGATCCGCTTATATTTTACCTCTTTAGCCCCTACCTGTTTTAACTCCTTAGCCCCTTGATGTCCTGGATCCGCTTATGCTCGAGCTCCTTAGCCCCACTCCCGTACTGATGTCTTTGATCCGCCTATACTCGAGCCCCTTAGCCCCAGCCCCGTACTGAAGTCCTGGATCCGCCTCTGCTCGAGCTCCTTAGCCCGACACCCATACTGATGTCCTGGATCCGCCTATGCTCGAGCTCCTTAGCCCCACCTCCGTACAGATGTCCTGGATCCGCGTATGCTGGATCTCCTTAGCCCCATCCCCGTACCGATATGCTGGATCCGCCTATGCTCAAACTCCTTAGCCTCTAACCCCGTACTGATATCCTGGCTCCGCTTATGCTCGAGCTCCTTAGCCCCACTCCCGTACTGATGTCTTTGATCCGCCTATACTCGAGCCCCTTAGCCCCAGCCCCGTACTGAAGTCCTGGATCCGCCTATGCTCCAGCTCTTTAGCCCCACCCCGTACAGATGTCGTGGATCCACCTATGCTCGATCTCCTTAGCCCCACCCCCGTACTGATGTCCTGGATCCGCCTTTACTCGAGCTCCGGAACCACACCCCTGCACTGATGTCCTGGATCCGCCTATGCTCGAGCTCCTTAGCCCCACCCCGAACTGATGTCCTGGATCTGCCTATGCTCGAACTCCGTAGCCCCACCTCCGTACTGCCCTGGATTCGCCTATACTCGAACTCTTTAGCCACTACCACCCTACTAATGTCCTGGATCCGCCTATGCTGGAACGCCCGAGCCCCACCACCGTACTGATGTCCTGGATCCGCCTATGCTCGAGCTCCTTAGCCCCATCTCTGTACTGAGGCCTGGATCCGCCTTTGCTGGAGCTCCTTAGCCCCACCCCCGTACTGATGCCCTGGATCCGCCTATGCTCGAACTTCTTAGCCCCACCTCCGTACTGATGTCCTGGATCCGCCTATGCTCAAACTCCTTAGCCCCTACCCCCTACTGATGTCCTGGATCCGCCTATGCTCGAGCTCCTTACCCCACCTTCTTACTGATGTCCTGGATCCGCCTATGCTCGAACTCCGTAGCCCCTACCCCCCACTGATGTCCTGGATCCGCCTATGCTCGAACTCCGTAGCCCCACCTCTGTACTGCCCTGGATCCGCCTATGCTCGAACTACTTAGCCCCCACCCCCTACTGATGTCCTGGATCCGACTATGCTCGAGCTCCCGAGCCCCACCCCCGTACTGTTTAGCTGAATCCGCTTATGCTCGAGCTTCTTAGCCCCACCCCCGTACTGATGTCCTGGATCCGCCTATGCTCGAATTCTTTATCTCCACCCCCGTACAGATGTCCTAGATCCGCCTATGCTCGATCTCCTTAGCCCCATCCCGGTACTAATATCCTGGATCCGCCTATGCTCGAACTCCGTAGCCCCTACCCGCCTACTGATGTCCTGGATCCGCCTATGCTCGAATTCTTTATCTCCACCCCCGTACAGATGTCCTGGATTCGCCTATGCTCGATCTTCTTAGCCCACCCTTGTACTGATGTCCTTGGTCCGCCTATGCTCGAGCTCCTTAACCCCACCCCCGAACTGATGTCCTGGATCCGCCTATGCTGGAGCTCCTTAGCCCCACCCCCTACTGATGTCCTGGATCCGCCTATGCTTGAGCCCCTTAGCCCCACCCCCGTATTGATGTCCTGGATCCGCTTTACTCGAGCTCCGGAGCCCCACCCCTGCACTGATGTCCTGGATATGCCTATGCTCGAGCTCCTTAGCCCCACCCCCGTACTGATGTCCTGGATCCGCCTATGCTCGAAATTCTTTGCCCCACCTCCGTACTGATGTCCTGGATCCGCCTATACCCGAACTCCTTAGCCCCTACCCCCTACTGATGTCCTGGATCCGCCTATGGTCGAGCTCCTTACCCCACCCCCTTATTGATGTCCTGGATCCGCCTATGCTCGAACTCCGTAGCCCTACCTCTGTACTGCCCTGGATCCGCCTATGCTTGAACTCCTTAGCCCCTACCCCCTACCGATGTCCTGGATCCGCCTATGCTCGAGCTCCCGAGCCCCACCACCGTACTGATGAGCTGAATCCGCTTATGCTCGAGCTCCTTAACACCACCCCCGTACTGATGTCCTGGATCCGCCTATGCTCGAGCTCCTTAGCCCCACCTCCGTGCTGATGTCCTGGATTCGCCTATGCTCGATCTTCTTAGCCCACCCTTGTACTGATGTCCTGGGTCCGCCTATGCTCGAGCTCCTTAACCCCACCCCCGAAATGATGTCCTGGATCCGCCTATGCTGGAGCTCCTTAGCCCCACCCCTGTATTGATGTCCTGGATCCGCTTATGCTCGAGGTCCCGAGTTCCAACCGGCTCCTGATGTCCTGGATCCGCCTATGCTCGAGCTCCTTAGCCCCACCCCGTACTGATGTCCTGGATCCGCCTATGCTCGAGCTCACTAGCCCCACCCCGGTACTGATGTCTTGGATCCGCCTATGCTCGAGCTCCTTTACCCCCACCCCCATACTAATGGCCTGGATCCGCCACTGCTTATTAAGTTTATTTAAGCAGGGAGTGCAAGGAGTCACGTGTCATGGTATTACCACAAAGAGGTTTATTCGGCTGGGAAAGAAATGGTGTGCAACGGTGGATCCTTTGGCCAGTGCTACCTATGGTTAGAGGATGCATTAACTAGTGGGTAGATAGATAGACAGATGATAAACTTTTATTGGACGGAAACAATATGACAGTTATAACAAATAGATTGACGCAAAAGCCTGAAGGCTTAAGTGGTGGGGCCTCTCTTATCTCTCTCATAAAACACATCACTTTTACCGGACTTATCACACACCTACACAGTAAGATTTGGACACACATAAAGAAACAAAACACAACAAACCAAACAAGCAAACCAGTTCCTGACCACCATTTTGTTTTTTATTCGTCGCAAGTCGCCGCAGCGAGCGGGACCCTACCGCACGGCCGCCACCCGGCCGTCCGACTGATATGAATATCTAATAGACAACGCGCCCGCCGCACGAAAAGAGGAGCCGAAACGAGACAGACTACCCTGCCACCACCGGGCATTCGCGCTGGTCTATAGCATGCGTAGATAGCTATGGTATCTGTCTCGCATAGCAGCTACAAGTGGGCCGCCCGCAGCCACGCTACGGCCGAACGGCGGGGTGAGGTTTCGAGCGGGAAACATACTAGCATTGTGTATTACATTTAATTAAAGGTACACTGTTGTTGCTATGATATGCAACCTGCTGCAATGGCAAGATATGTCTTTGAACTAGCTTTTTGCCGAATTTTATCCACTTCCATCTATATTAACCATTCGGAATCCTGGTGTGAAGCAAACATGAACCGATAAAATTACCACTTCGAAATGTATTTTACGGCTGTTAGCGCGGAAGCCGTAAGAGATAAGTTGGGGGTATGAGTGAGAAAAATGACGGCAACGAAGTTTTCTATCCAGCCGTGTTAAGTTCAATACCGTAGCTATCATGGTCTGGAAACCAGGGGGCTGAGAATAAAAATTTTAAAAACTTATATTTTATTTTTGCCTATAAAATAAAAAGTTTCAGACTGAAAGTTTTTATCTCTAAATATATAATAAAGGAGGCTATTTTCTTTTATTATCTGAAATGGGAACTAATTTTTATCAATTAGATCGGAAGATAGAAGGGTTTGAATGATATTTTGGGAAATGCAGACCTTCACGGAATGGGCCAAAAAGGACCCTTAAATTTCCGTTTTTGTTTTGTTTCTGTGTTTGTGCAGTACTGCACAAACCGAACTTTAAGTTGATATTTGACTCAGAACCTGAACTGCTGTAGCTTCAGATATTTCGAGCCTGTAGTTTAGACCATGAGTTTTATGCCAAATTTAGGGTGCAAAGTTTAAAAGCTAATTTAGAGCCCTAAATATAAAGCGTTTTCTTTCCAACTTCTTGTGTGAACTACAAATTTCCGTGATGTAAAAGGGTGCAAGTTTGAAGAGTCTAGATGAATTAGCAAAAAATAGAAAAATAAAAGTTTAAAATCACATAGTGCAAAATTCTGGCCAAAATTTTGAAAATTTTGAAAATTGACAACCGTGGTGCTTATTCATTTGGAAGTGCCTTCTATCCACAAAAGTTTTAGGTCTCTGATACCAGCGCTCAGAACAGACAACAACAACAACAACCTCGGCCTGCGGCCTCGGCAGGTGCCGCTCTGGCGCAGGAGAAGCCGGTGACAATGTACGTTAGCCAAACAGTTCGATTGACAGGCGAGTTTTTTCAGCAGTTTGATACTTATAACAAAGCAATGTTGGAGTTTTAGGTTTTGTGTTCTCATTATGGCTCCATTCAATCCCCTGTCTAGGCCCATGTTTTCATAAATTAGCATGTCTCTGCATACTGCACCACGCTTGCCCTCTGTTCATGTCATCAAATAAATAAACACACGCATAATGTTTGTTTTGTTAAGCAAAGACCGGGCATGACGAGAAGAAAGGAGATACAATATAAAATATGATGGGTTTTCCGACGGTATTTCACCTATACCTGCAGATTTTCACCCAATTCAGCCTATTTGTTACCGAGTTATGCCCCAGCTCGAGACTTCAGCCCCACCACCGAACTGATGTCCTGGATCCGCCTATGCTCGAGCTCCTTACCCCACCCCCTTACATATGTCCTGGATCTGCCTATGCTCGAACTCCGTAACCCCACCTCTATACTGCCCTGGATCCGCCTATGCTTGAACTCCTTAGCCCCTACCCCTACTGATGTCCTGGATCCGCCTATGCTCGAGCTCCCGAGCCCCACCCACGTACTGATGTCCTAAATCCACTTATGCTCGAGCTCCTTAGCCCCACCCCCGTACTGATGTCCTGGATCCGCTTATATTTTACCTCTTTAGCCCCTACCTGTTTTAACTCCTTAGCCCCTTGATGTCCTGGATCCGCTTATGCTCGAGCTCCTTAGCCCCACTCCCGTACTGATGTCTTTGATCCGCCTATACTCGAGCCCCTTAGCCCCAGCCCCGTACTGAAGTCCTGGATCCGCCTCTGCTCGAGCTCCTTAGCCCGACACCCATACTGATGTCCTGGATCCGCCTATGCTCGAGCTCCTTAGCCCCACCTCCGTACAGATGTCCTGGATCCGCGTATGCTGGATCTCCTTAGCCCCATCCCCGTACCGATATGCTGGATCCGCCTATGCTCAAACTCCTTAGCCTCTAACCCCGTACTGATATCCTGGCTCCGCTTATGCTCGAGCTCCTTAGCCCCACTCCCGTACTGATGTCTTTGATCCGCCTATACTCGAGCCCCTTAGCCCCAGCCCCGTACTGAAGTCCTGGATCCGCCTATGCTCCAGCTCTTTAGCCCCACCCCGTACAGATGTCGTGGATCCACCTATGCTCGATCTCCTTAGCCCCACCCCCGTACTGATGTCCTGGATCCGCCTTTACTCGAGCTCCGGAACCACACCCCTGCACTGATGTCCTGGATCCGCCTATGCTCGAGCTCCTTAGCCCCACCCCCGAACTGATGTCCTGGATCTGCCTATGCTCGAACTCCGTAGCCCCACCTCCGTACTGCCCTGGATTCGCCTATACTCGAACTCTTTAGCCACTACCACCCTACTAATGTCCTGGATCCGCCTATGCTGGAACGCCCGAGCCCCACCACCGTACTGATGTCCTGGATCCGCCTATGCTCGAGCTCCTTAGCCCCATCTCTGTACTGAGGCCTGGATCCGCCTTTGCTGGAGCTCCTTAGCCCCACCCCCGTACTGATGCCCTGGATCCGCCTATGCTCGAACTTCTTAGCCCCACCTCCGTACTGATGTCCTGGATCCGCCTATGCTCAAACTCCTTAGCCCCTACCCCCTACTGATGTCCTGGATCCGCCTATGCTCGAGCTCCTTACCCCACCTTCTTACTGATGTCCTGGATCCGCCTATGCTCGAACTCCGTAGCCCCTACCCCCCACTGATGTCCTGGATCCGCCTATGCTCGAACTCCGTAGCCCCACCTCTGTACTGCCCTGGATCCGCCTATGCTCGAACTACTTAGCCCCCACCCCCTACTGATGTCCTGGATCCGACTATGCTCGAGCTCCCGAGCCCCACCCCCGTACTGTTTAGCTGAATCCGCTTATGCTCGAGCTTCTTAGCCCCACCCCCGTACTGATGTCCTGGATCCGCCTATGCTCGAATTCTTTATCTCCACCCCCGTACAGATGTCCTAGATCCGCCTATGCTCGATCTCCTTAGCCCCATCCCGGTACTAATATCCTGGATCCGCCTATGCTCGAACTCCGTAGCCCCTACCCGCCTACTGATGTCCTGGATCCGCTTATGCTGGAACTCCCGAGTCTCACCCCGTACTGATGTCCTGAATCCGCTAATGCTCAGCTGCTTAGCCCCATCCCCGTACTAATGTCCTGGATCCGCCTATGCTCTAACTCCCTAGCCCGACCCTCGTACCGATGTCCTGGATCCACCTATGCTCTAACTCCCTAGCCCCACCCTCGTACTGATGTCCTGGCTCCGCCTATGCTCGAACTCTTTAGTCCCTACCCCCATGCTGATGCCCTGGATCCACTTATGCTCGAGCTCCTTACCCCCACACCCGTAACGACCCCACCTGCGTGCCCCCCCCGAAACGACATAGGCGGATCCAAGGGGGAAAGGGGACAGGTGCCACCCATAGAATGTTAGCGCCCCCTGAAATTGTCCCGGAAACCCCTGGAAAATTCGATGGCACCCCCTGAAATGTCGTTTTCCCCGAGATGCAGGTATCGGGGTCTACTGATAGGTTTTAGCGCCTACTTGATAGGTTTTCCCGGCCAAAAGTGGCGTCCCTGGTGTAGATAGCGCCCACCAGGAAGTTTCCCCTTCCACCTCGCCCCCGATAGGCAATGCTGGATACGCGTATGGGAAGCGACATTTCAGGGAGCGTCATCGACCTTGAGAGGCGTGTCTTTACAATTTCAGAGGGCGCCGATGGTCGATTGGGGGTTGGGGAAGGGGATGGGGGGAGAAGGGTGGGGGGCACCTAGCCTACTTATTCCCTGGATCCACCCATGGTCCAAAAACAGAAACATAATACTCTTATTGTAAACTCGGACCTTTACGGTACTCTAATTACTTGTGATGCATTATGGGTAGTATTCGGTACTTTTTTACCAGACCATAAATAAACAGAAACGGCCGCGCCGATCGCCGGCGTTGCCGCGGCGTGGACGCAGGTGTGACGCGTGGTGATTTGCTACAAAGATGCGTGGAGAAACGGCATGTTTGTAAAGGTAACTTGGTGTTACATTGATATCTTTGCAGATGGAATGTCGACATATGTCTCTTACCTAGCTGCATGCAAAATTTCATTTCCTCCAATGACTCTAACCACCCCAAACCCCGGTGTGAAGCAAAAATGAACTGATAAAATTACCACTTCGAAATGTATTTTACGGCTCATAGCGCGGAAGCCGTAAGAGATAAGTGGGGTGTATGAGTGAGAAAAATGACGGCAACGAAGTTTTCTATCCAGCCGTGTTAAGGTCAATACCGTAGCTATCATGGTCTGGAAACCAGGGGGCTGTGAATAAAAATTTTAAAAACTTATATTTTATTTTTGCCTATAAAATAAAAAGTTTTAGTCTGAAAGTTTTTATCTCTAAATATATAATAAAGGAGGCTATTCTCTTTTATTATCTGAAATGGGAACTAATTTCTATCAATTAGATCGGAAGATATAAGGGTTTGAATGATATTTTGGGAAATGCAGACCTTCACGGAATGGGCCAAAAAGGACCCTCAAATTTCCGTTTTTGTTTTGTTTTTGTGTTTGTGCAGTACTGCAAAAACCGGCCTTTAAGTTGATATTTGACTCAGAACCTGAGCTGCTGTAGCTTCAGATATTTCGAGCCTGTAGTTTAGACCATGAGTTTTATGCCAAATTTAGGGTGCAAAATTAAAAAGCTAATTTAGAGGCCTAAATTTAAAGCTTTTTCTTTCCAACTTTTTGTGTGAACTACAAATTTGTCTGATGTAAAAGGGTGCAAGTTTGAAGACTGTAGATGAATTAGCAAAAAATATAAAAATAAAAGTTAAAAATCACATAATGCAAAATTCTGGGCAAAATTTTGAAAATTTTGAAAATTGACAACCGTGGTGCTTAGTCATTTGGAAGTGCCTTCTATCCACAAAAGTTTTAGGTCTCTGATACCAGCGCTCAGAACAGACAACAACAACAACAGACAACGACGAGACCGGAAAAACTGTCAGAATAGAAGCCGTTTCTTACTTCGTTCGTCACCGGCTTCTGACAGACTTTGGCCTGCGGCCTCGGCAGGTACCGCTCTGGCGCAGGAGAAGCCGGTGACAATGTACGTTAGCCAAACAGTTCGATTGACAGGGAAGTTTTTTTCATCAGTTTGATACTTATAACAACGCAATGTTGGAGTTCTAGGTTTTGTGTTCTCATGATGGCTCCATTCAATCCCCTGTCTAGGCCCATGTTTTCCTAAATTAGCATGTCTCTGCATACTGCACCATGCCTGCCCTCTGTTCATATCATCAAAGAAATAAACACACGCATAATGTTTGTTTTGTTAAGCAACGACTGGGCATGACGAGAAGAAAGGAGATACGATATAAAATATGATGGGTTTTCCGACGGTATTTCACCTACACCTGCAGATTTTCACCCAATTCAGCCTATTTGTTACCGAGTTATGCCCCAGCTCGAGACCTCAGCCCCACCACCGAACTGATGTCCTGGATCCGCCTATGCTCGAGCTCCTTACCCCACCCCCTTACATATGTCCTGGATCTGCCTATGCTCGAACTCCGTAGCCCCACCTCTATACTGCCCTGGATCCGCCTTTGCTTGAACTCCTTAGCCCCTACCCCTACTGATGTCCTGGATCTGCCTATGCTCGAGCTCCCGAGCCCCACCCACGTACTGATGTCCTGAATCCGCTTATGCTCGAGCTCCTTAGCCCCACACCCGTACTGATGTCCTGGATCCGCTTATGTTTTAACTCTTTAGCCCCTACCTGTTCTAACTTTTTAGCCCCCTGATATCCTGGATCCGCTTATGCTCGAGCTCCTTAGCCCCACCTCCGTACTGATGTCTTTGATCCGCCTATACTCGAGCCTCTTACCCCAGCCCCGTACTGATGTCCTGGATTCGCCTCTGCTCGAGCTCCTTAGCCCGACACCCATACTGATGTCCTGGATCCGCCTATGCTCGAGATCCTTAGCCTCACCTCCGTACAGATGTCCTGGATCCGCCTATGCTGGATCTCCTTAGCCCAATCCCCGTACCGATATGCTGGATCCGCCTGTGCTCAAACTCCTTAGCCTCTACCCCCCGTTTTGATATCCTGGCTCCGCTTATGCTCGAGCTCCTTAGCCCCACCCTCGTACTGATATCATGGATCCGCCTATGCTCGAGCTCCTTAGCCCCACACCCGTACTGATATCCTGGCTCCGCTTATGCTCGAGCTCCTTAGCCCCACCCTCGTACTGATATCATGGATCCGCCTATGCTCGAGCTCCTTAGCCCCACACCCGTACTGATGTCCTGGATCCGCTTATGTTTTAACTCTTTAGCCCCTACCTGTTCTAACTTTTTAGCCCCTTGATATCCTGGATCCGCTTATGCTCGAGCTCCTTAGCCCCACCTCCGTACTGATGTCTTTGATCCGCCTATACTCGAGCCTCTTACCCCAGCCCCGTACTGATGTCCTGGATCCGCCTATGCTCGAGCTCCCTAGCCTCACCCCCGTGCTGATGTCCTGAGTCCGCTTATGCTCGGGCTCCTTAGCCCCACCCCCGTACTGATGTCCTTGATCCGCCTATACTCGAGCCCCTTAGCCCCACCCCCGTACTGATGTCCTGGATCCGCCTCTGCTCGAGCTCCTTAGCCCCACGTCAATACTGATGTCCTGGATCCGCCTATACTCCAGCTCTTTAGCCCCATCCCCGTACAGATGTCCTGGATCCACCTATGCTCGATCTCCTTAGCCCCACCCCCGTACTGATGTCCTGGATCCGCCTTTACTCAGGCTCCGGAGCCACACCTCTGCACTGATGTCCTGGATCTGCCTATGCTCGAACTCCGTAGCCCCACCTCCGTACTGCCCTGGATTCGCCTATACTCAAAATCTTTATTCCCTACCACCCTACTAATGTCCTGGATCCGCCTATGCTGGAACGCTCGAGCCCCACCACCGTACTGATGTCCTGGATCCGCCTATGCTCTAGCTCCTTAGCCCCACCCCCGTACTGAGGCCTGGATCCGCCTTTGCTGGAGCTCCTTAGCCCCACCCCGTACTGATAACCTGGATCCGCGTATACTCGAACTTCTTAGCCCCACCTCCGTACTGATGTCCTGGATCCGCATATGCTCGAACTCCTTAGCCCCTACCCCCTACTGATGTCCTGGATCCGCCTATGCTGTAGCTCCTTACCGCACCTTCTTCCTGATGTCTTGGATCCGCCTATGCTCGAACTCCGTAGCCCCTACCTCCCCCTCCCCACTTATGTCCTGGATCCGCCTATGCTCGAGCTCCTTTCCCCACCCCCTTACTGATGTCCTGGATCCGCCTGTTCTCCAACTTCGTAGCCCCACCTCTGTACTGCCCTGGATCCGCCTATGCTCGAACTACTTAGCCCCACCCCCTACTGATGTCCTGGATCCGACTATGCTCGAGCTCCCGAGACCCACCCCCGTACTGATCAGCTGAATCCGCTTATGCTCGAGCTTCTTAGCCCCACCGCCGTACTGATGTCCTAGATCCACCTCTGCTCGAGCTCCTTAGCCCCATCCCCTACTAATATCCTGGATCCGCCTATGCTCGAACTCCGTAGCCCCTACCCCCTACTGATGTCCTGGATCCGCCTATGCTGGAACCCCGAGTCTCACCCCGTACTGATGTCCTGATTCCGCTAATGCTCAGCTGCTTAGCCCCATCCCCGTACTAATTTCCTGGATCCGCCTATGCTCTAACTCCCTAGCCCGACCCTCGTACCGATGTCCTGCATCCGCCTATGCTCTAACTCCCTAGCCCCACCCTCGTACTGATGTCCTGGGTCCGCCTATGCTCGAACTCTTTAGCCCTTACCCCCATGCTGATGTCCTGGATCCGCTTATGCTCGATCTCCTTACCCCCACACCAGTAACGCCCCACCTCCGTGCCCCCCGCCCCCGAAACGACATAGGCGGATACAAGGGGAAAGGGGACAGGTGCCCTCCATAGAATCTTAGCGCCCCTGAAATTGTCCCGGAAACCCCTGGAAAGTTCGATGGCACCCCTGAAATGTCGTTTTCCCCGAGATGCAGGTATCGGGGTCTACTGATAGGTTTTAGCGCCTACTTGATAGGTTTTTCCGGCCAAAAGTGGCGTCCCTGGTGTAGATAGCGCCCACCAGGAAGTTTCCCCTTCCACCTCGCCCCCGATAGGCAATCCTGGATCCGCGTATGGGAAGCGACATTTCAGGGAGCGTCATTCGCCTTGAGAGGCGTGTCTTTACAATTTTAGAGGGCGCCGATGGTCGATTGGGGGTTGGGGAGGGGATGGGGGGGAGAAGGGTGGGGGGGGCACCTAGCCTACTTATTCCCTGGATCCACCCATGGTCCAAAAACAGAAACATAATACTTTTATTGTAAACTCGGACTTTTACGGTACTCTAATTACTTGTGATGCATTGTGGGTAGTATTGGGTACTTTTTACCAGACCATAAATAAAAAGAAAGGGCCGCGCCAATCGCCGGCGTTCCCGCGGCGTGGACGCAGGGGTGACGCGTGGTGATTTGCTACAACGTTGCGTGGAGAAACGGCATGTTTGTAAAGGTAACTTGGTGTTTCATCGATATCTATGCAAATGGAATGTCGACATATGTCTCTTACCTAGCTGCATGCAAAATTCCATTTCCTCCAATGACTCTAACTACCCTAAACCCCGGTGTGAAGCAAAAATGAACTGATAAAATTACCACTTTGAAATGTACTTTTCGGCTTATAGCGCGGAAGCCGTAAGAGATAAGTGGGGGGGTATGAGTGAGAAAAATGACGGCAACGAAGTTTTCTATCTAGCCGTGTTAAGTTCAATACCGTAGCTATCATGGTCTGGAAACTAGGGGCTGAGAATAAAAATTTTAAAAACTTATATTTTATTTTTGCCTATAAAATAAAAAGTTTCAGTCTGAAAGTTTTTATCTCTAAATATATAATAACGGAGGCTATTCTCTCTTATTATCTGAAATGGGACCTAATTTTTATCAATTAGATCGGAAGATATAAGGGTTTGAATGATATTTCGGGAAATGCAGACCTTCACGGAATGGGCCAAAAAGGATCCTTAAATTTCCGTTTTTGTTTTGTTTCTGTGTTTGTGCAGTACTGCACAAACCGGCCTTTAAGTTGATATTTGACTCAGAACCTGAACTGCTGTAGCTTCAGATATTTCGAGCCTGTAGTTTAGACCATGAGTTTTATGCCAAATTTAGGGTGCAAAGTTTAAAAGCTAATTTAGAGCCCTAAATTTAAAGCTTTTTCTTTCCAACTTTTTGTGTGAACTACACATTTCCCTGATGTAAAAGGGTGCAAGTTTGAAGAGTCTAGATGAATTAGCAAAAATAGAAAAATAAAAGTTAAAAATCACATAATGCAAAATTCTGGGCAAAATTTTGAAAATTTTGAAAATTGACAACCGTGGTGCTTATTCATTTGGAAGTGCCTTCTATCCACAAAAGTTTTAGGTCTCTGATACCAGCGCTCAGAACAGACAACAACAACAACAACAGACCTCGGCCTGGGGCCTCGGCTGGTGCCGCTCTGGCGCAGGAGAAGCCGGTGACAATGTACGTTAGCCAAACAGTTCGATTGACAGGCGAGTTTTTTCAGCAGTTTGATACTTATAACAACGCAATGTTGGAGTTTTAGGTTTTGTGTTCTCATTATGGCTCCATTCAATCCCCTGTCTAGTCCCATGTTTTCCTAAATTAGCATGTCTCTGCATACTGCACCACGCTTGCCCTCGGTTCATATCATCAAAGAAATAAACACACGAATAATGATTGTTTTGTTAAGCAAAGACTCGGCATGACGAGAAGAAAGGAGATACAATATAAAATATGATGGGTTTTCCGACGGTATTTCACCTATGCCTGCAGATTTTCACCCAATTCAGCCTATTTGTTACCGAGTTATGTCCCAGCTCGAGCTCCTTACCCCACCCCCTTACATATGTCCTGGATCTGCCTATGCTCGAACTCCGTAGCCCCACCTCTAAACTGCCCTGGATCCGCCTATGCTTGAACTCCTTAGCCCCTACCCCTACTGATGTCCTGGATCCGCCTATGCTCAAGCTCCCGAGCCCCACCCACGTACTGATGTCCTGAATCCGCTTATGCTCGAGCTCCTTAGCCCCACCCCGTAATGATGTCCTGGATCCGCTTATGTTTTAACTCTTTAGCCCCTACCTGTTTTAACTCTTTGGCCCCTTGATGTCCTGGATCCGCTTATGCTCGAGCTCCTTAGCCCCACCCCCGTACTGATATCTTAGATCCGCCTATACTCGAGCCTCTTACCCCAGCCCCGTACTGGTGTCCTGGATCCACCTATGCTTGAACTCCTTAGCCCCTACCCCTACTGATGTCCTGGATCCGCCTATGTTCGAGCTCCCGAGCCCCACCCACGTACTGATGTCCTTAATCCGCTTATGCTCGAGCTCCTTAGCCCCACCCCCGTACTGATGTCTTTGATCCGCCTATACTCGAGCCTCTTACCCCAGCCCCGTATTGATGTCCTGGATCCGCCTCTGCTCGAGCTCCTTAGCCCAACACCCATACTGATGTCCTGGATCCGCCTATGCCGAAGCTCCTTAGCCCCACCTCCGTACAGATGTCCTGGATCCGCCTATGCTGGATCTCCTTAGCCCAATCCCCTGCCGATATGCTGGATCCGTCTATGCTCAAACTCCTTAGCCTCTACCCCCGTACTGATATCCTGGCTCCGCTTATGCTCGAGCTCCTTAGCCCCACCCTCGTACTGATATCCTGGATCCGCCTATGCTCGAACTCTTTAGCCCCTACCCCCGTGCTGATGTCCTGGATCCGCTTATGCTCGAGATCCTTAGCCCCAACCCCGTACTGATGTCCTTGATCCGCCTATACTCGAGCCCCCTTAGCCCCACCCCCGTACTGATGTCCTGGATTCGCCTCTGTTCGAGCTCCTTAGCCCCACACACGTACTGATGTCCTTAATCCGCCTATACTCAAACCCTTTAGCCCCACCGCCGTACTGATGTCCTGGATTCGCCTCTGTTCGAGCTCCCTAGCCCCACCCCTCGTACTGATGTCCTGGGTCCGCCTATGCTCGAACTCTTTAGCCCTTACCCCCATGCTGATGTCCTGGATCCGCTTATGCTCGATCTCCTTACCCCCACACCAGTAACGCCCCACCTCCGTGCCCCCCCGCCCCCGAAACGACATAGGCGGATCCAAGGGGAAAGGGGACAGGTGCCCCCATAGAATCTTAGCGCCCCCTGAAATTGTCCCGGAAACCCTGGAAAGTTTGATGGCACCCCCTGAAATGTCGTTTTCCCCGAGATGCAGGTATCGGGGTCTACTGATAGGTTTTAGCGCCTACTTGATAGGTTTTCCGGCCAAAAGTGGCGTCCCTGGTGCATATAGCGCCCACCAGGAAATTTCCTCTTCCACCTCGCTCCCGATAGGCAATCCTGGATCCGCGTATGGGAAGCGACATTTCAGGGAGTGTCATCGACCTTGAGAGACGTGTCTTTACAATTTCAGAGGGCGCCGATGGTCGATTGGGGTTGGGGGAGGGGGATGGGGGGAGAAGTGTGAGGGGGCACCTAGCCTACTTATTCCCTGGATCCACCCATGGTCCAAAAAACAGAAACATAATACTCTTATTGTAAACTCGGACTTTTACGGTACTCTAATTACTTGTGATGCATTATGGGTAGTAATGGGTACTTTTTTACCAGACCATAAATAAACAGGAAACGGCCGCGCCGATCGCCGGCGTTGCCGCGGCATGGACGCAGGGGTGACGCGTGGTGATTTGCTACAACGTTGCGTGGAGAAACGGCATGTTTGTAAAGTTAACTTGGAGTTTCATTGATATATATGCAGATGGAATGTCGACATATGTCTCTTACCTAGCTGCATGCAAAATTTCATTTCCCTCCAATGACTCTAACCACCCTAAACCCCGGTGTGAAGCAAAATGAACTGATAAAATTACCACTTTGAAATGTACTTTACGGGTTATAGCGCGGAAGCCGTAGGAGATAAGTGGGGGGTATGAGTGAGAAAAATGACGGCAACGAAGTTTTCTATTTAGCCGTGTTAAGTTCAATACCGTAGCTATCATGGTCTGGAAACCAGGGGGCTGAGAATAAAAATTTTAAAAACTTATATTTTATTTTTGCCTATCAAATAAAAAAGTTTCAGTCTGAAAGTTTTTATCTCTAAATATATAATAAAGGAGGCTATTCTCTCTTATTATCTGAAATGGGAACTAATTTTTATCAATTAGATCGGAAGATATAAGCGTTTGAATGATATTTTGGGAAATGCAGACCTTCACTGAATGGGCCAAAAAGGATCCTTAAATTTCCGTTTTTGTTTTGTTTCTGTGTTTGTGCAGTACTGCACAAACCGGCCTTTAAGTTGATATTTGACTCAGAACCTGAACTGCTGTAGCTTCAGATATTTCGAGCCTGTAGTTTAGACCATGAGTTTTATGCCAAATTTAGGGTGCAAAGTTTAAAAGCTAATTTAGAGCCCTAAATTTAAAGCTTCTTTCTTTCCAACTTTTTGTGTGAACTACAAATTTCCTGATGTAAAAGGGTGCAAGTTTGAAGAGTCTAGATGAATTAGCAAAAATAGAAAAATAAAAGTTAAAAATCACATAATGCAAAATTCTGGGCAAAATTTTGAAAATTTTGAAAATTGACAACCGTGGTGCTTATTCATTTGGAAGTGCCTTCTATCCACAAAAGTTTTAGATCTCTGATACCAGCGCTCAGAACAGACAACAACAACAAACAACAACAACAGACAACCACGACGAGACCGGAAAAACTGTCAGAATAGAAGCCGTTTCTTACTTCGTTCGTCACCGGCTTCTGACAGACCTCAGCCTGCGGCCTCGGCAGGTGCCGTTCTGGCGCAGGAGAAGCCGGTGACAATGTACGTTAGCCAAACAGTTCGATTGACAGGCGAGTTTTTTCAGCAGTTTGATACTTATAACAACGCAATGTTGGAGTTTTAGGTTTTGTGTTCTCATTATGGCTCCATTCAATCCCCTGTCTAGGCCCATGTTTTCCTAAATTAGCATGTCTCTGCATACTGCACCACGCTTGCCCTCTGTTCATATCATCAAAGAAATAAACACACGCATAATGTTTGTTTTGTTAAGCAAAGACTGGGCATGACGGGAAGAAAGGAGATACAATATAAAATATGATGGGTTTCCGACGGTATTTCACCCATATTTGCAGATTTTCACCCAATTCAGCCTATTTGTTACCGAGTTATGCCCCAGCTCGAGACCTCAGCCCCACCACCGAACTGATGTCCTGGATCCGCCCATGCTCGGAGCTCCTTACCCCACCCCCTTACATATGTCCTGGATCTGCCTATGCTCGAACTCCGTAGCCCCACCTCTAAACTGCCCTGGATCCGCCTATGCTTGAACTCCTAGCCCTACCCCTACTGATGTCCTGGATCCGCCTATGCTCAAGCTCCCGAGCCCCACCCACGTACTGATGTCCTGAATCCGCTTATGCTCGAGCTCCTTAGCCCCACCCCCGTAATGATGCCCTGGATCCGCTTATGTTTTAACTCTTTAGCCCCTACCTGTTTTAACTCTTTGGCCCCTTGATGTCCTGGATCCGCTTATGCTCGAGCTCCTTAGCCCCCCCCCCGTACTGATATCTTAGATCCGCCTATACTGAGCCCCTTACCCCAGCCCCGTACTGGTGTCCTGGATCCGCCTCTGCTCGAGCTCCTTAGCCCCACAACCATACTGATGTCCTGGATCCGCCTATGCTCCAGCTCTTTAGCCCCACCCCCCGTATAGATGTCCTGGATCCACCTATGCTCGATCTCCTTAGCCTCACCCCGTACTGATGTCCTGGATCCGCCTTTACTCAAGCTCCCGAGCCACACCTCTGCACTGACGTCCTGGATCCGCCTATGCTTGAGCTCCTTAGCCCTATCCCCGAACTGATGTCCTGGATCTGCCTATGCTCGAACTCCGTAGCTCCACCTCCGTACTGCCCTGGATTCGCCTATACTCAAACTCTTTAGCCCCTACCACCCTACTATTGTCCTGGATCCGCCTATGCTGGAACGCCCGAGCCCCACCACTGTACTGATGTCCTAGATCCGCCTATGCTCGAGCTCCTTAGCCCCACCCCCGTACTGAGGCCTGATCCGCCTTTGCTGGAGCTCCTTAGCCCCACCCCGTACTGATGTCCTGGATCCGCCTATGCTCGAACTTTTACCCCACCTTCTTACTGATGTCCTGGATCCGCCTATGCTCGAACTCCGTAGCCCCTACCCCCCCCACTGATGTCCTGGATCCGCCTTTACTCGAGCTCCGGAGCCACACCCCTGCACTGATGTCCTGGACCCGCCTATGCTCAAGCTCCCTAGCCCCACACCCGAACTGATGTCCTGGATCTGCCTATGTTTGAACTCCGTAGCCCCACCTCTGCACTGCCCTGGATTCGCCTATACTGAACTCCTTCAGCCCCTACCACCCTACTAATATCCTGGATCCGCCTAAGTGCTGGGAAACGCCCGAGCCCCACCACCGTACTGGAGTGTCCTAGATCCGCCTATGCTCGAGCTCCTGGAGCCCCACCCCCTGTACCGTGATCAGCTGAATCCGCTTATGCTCGAGCTTCTTAGCCCCACTCCCGTACTGATGTCCTGGATCCGCCTATGCTCGGAACTCTTTAGCCTCCTAACCACGTGCTGATGTCCTGGATCCGCTTATGCTCGAGGTCCTTAGTCTCAATTCCACGTACTGA